>CAUYTI010148528.1:0-57843 GCA_963575145.1 Galago senegalensis
CTGTGGTCCCAGCTACTTGGGAGGCGGAGGCAAGAGACTCGCTTGAGCCCAGGAGTTGGAGGTTGCTGTGAGCTGTAATGCCACGGCACTCTACCCAGGGGGACAGCTTGAGGCTCTGTCTCAAAAAAAAAAAAAATTAAATGGTCAAATTACTATGAAGAAAATAAAATCTATGCCCTATTGAACATCTAGGCACCAGGCATTGTGTTGAGTTCTTATACATATGGTCATAGTCAAACCATATGGGCAAACAAATGGTGTAATAGACATTGAGAACTAGGAAGGGAGGAGGGTGTGAGCGGAGTGAAGAATAAAAATCTGCCTTCTACAATGTACCCTATTCTGGTGATGGGTACATTGAAAGCCCTGACTTCTTGTTCAATCCATATGTGCAGCAGAAAACTCTTGTACCCTCTAAATCTTACTAAAATTAAAAAAAATCATCTCATTTAATCCTTGCAACCATCCTAGAAGGTAGATTCTGTTATTATATCTTTACAGATGAGAAACCTGAGGCTCAGAAAGATTGTGTGGCTGGGTCAAGATCACATAAATTGTAGGCCGGCATTTAATTTATACCTCTGGTTCTTTTAATTCAGCCTTACAGCCAGATTCTTCTTTTTAGGCTAATCCACTTGTGAGTGCGCTGAGACAGGTACAGATGGCTGCTTATACCAATACCCAGCTGCCGCCAGTCTCTGCACACACACATGCATGCACAAACACAGGCTCAGTCATGTTAGTACCCGACCCTCCTTTCCTCCCTCTCTTCACTGGAGCCACTTCACTTTCACCAGTCAAAAGTTTCTCCAGGTGAAAGAGGAAGCTGTGAAAATGAGTCTTCACAGATGACCTTTCCATAGTATCCAGGATCTCAGTATTTCCTGGGGACAGGGACATAGAACACCTCAACCACCAGTCTGTGCACATGTCCATAAGTTTGGATTTGTCTTCCTACCGATGAGGAGATAATTAGAGTTTGTGTTGTGGCTGTCAAAGGATCAACTTAATAGAATGTCAGCGTCTCATAAAGGGAGATTAATGATTGCCTGAACCACAGAATCTGGACTTACCATTATTAATGGTATAAAGAACAATTCAGAGAGACAGGGCAGGGAGGGAAGAGAGCCTGCTATGTACGCCAAGCTCATATGTATAGATTTCACAGGCACAAGGTGGATGCATATGGGAATGAAACCCTATTTTATAACTTCACACACTCTCCTTGCCTTTGGGCTCCCATGTGGTTCAGGCATTCAGCCCAAGCAGTGAATTCTACCCAGTCAGAACTTTAATTCAAGTATAAGACCCCCTATCTCTGATTTCCCATAAGAACTCTTGGATTTCTCATCCACATGCTCTGGTTTTTGTTCTCTATGCATTTGGGCCCATTAGGGCTCATTATGTTCCTGGGGAGGCCTCCTGGGAAGGCCTCCTGCCAGCTCCTAGCTAGCCTTCTGCCACACATCTTGTGGGAACAGACATAGTAATACTTTGGGGGCTACACTTCTCCTTTGAAACAAGACAGAAATACAGCTCAGAGGACTTGAGCAAGTCACCAAAGATCACACAGCTGGGGATGGTAAAACCTGGGTTTGATTCTAAGCAGCCCAGTGTCAGAGGCAATGCTCTTTGCTGCTGCTCTGTTACTAGCTCTCATGACAAGCATTCAACCAGCATCAGTTCCCTTTTCTTTCAGTGAACTCAGTCTGAGCTGGCAGTGAGGCCTTGATTCATGTGTGGAGTCATGAAATAGCTGATTAATTCAGGACACTCCTCTGAATCTCAGAAACCCTTACACAGTAATTTCCAAACTTGGCTGCCCAGTGGGGAGTGTTAAATAGTGCTCTCTGGGTCTCATCCTGAAGATTCTCAAGCAATTGATCTGGCCTGTACTCTGGGCATGGGGAGGGGTGCAGTTAGACAGCTCTCAGGTGATTTGAAGGCTGAGGACCACCTCACTAACGAACCTGGGCTTCAGCTGGTTCACCTCACAAGGACACACTTGATTTTATGTCCAGGTGTTGGTGAGACAAGCAAACTCAAAAAATGTACCAATTTAGACACACCAGAGTGGAAATTCCGGTACGTCACAGCATCTCCGTGCTGTGATCACACACTCTCACCACTCTCCTTGCTGCAGGATTCCTATTTTTGCGTGTCCTTCACGGAGGGGCCCTGAAGGACGTGTGTTTAGGTGTAATAGCATGGTGCCGTCTCTCAGACTATTTATACTAATCCCTACAGCTGTTGAAGCTGTCACTTTGTAAATGCTATTGTAATATGAAGGGCTCTTCTAAAAATAGAGTGTTTTTATCTTTCAAAGTCTGTGCTGACTAGGCCTGTGGAATACACACAGTTTCTGTGCAACCACAGAAAGATTAAAAACCCCCTTACTTATCTCTGTTTTGCACCTGCCAGTGAGTCTGGGAAGCCTGCCCCACCTATCAGGGCCAGAAAAATATTTAGCAGTTTGAGTTTTCACATTCACAGGTAAGACCACAGTGGAGAAGTGTGAATTATTCAGATTCGTGAAAAAACTCAGCATGCCCAGGAACATGACTGCTCCTATCTCCAGGAAGTCCAGCCCCCCTTTCAGAAAAGAGTCTGAAATGCAGATTGGTACTAGAGAACGATGTTGTTACCTGGACTGTTACAAGGAGATGAGGCCTAGCCAAACGGAACCTCAGGATTCATTCTCCCATCATCTCACTAACATGCACCGCTGACCACCTGCCAAGCCTCTGCAGAGCTAGAGACCAGCAGACAAGCGGACAGATGTGGCTCAGGCCCTTATGGAGCTCAAGGTCTAATGAGGAGGACAGATGTTAAGTGATTAAAATCAAATAAGTAGCTACTAACAATGATAAAAGTTGGAAAGGGGGAAAGGTGCTATGAGAAAAAATAATAGGAATCTCTGGGAGATCGAGAGCAGGGCAAACTTCCAGGCTGAAGGGATGAGTTTGATGTGGCTGGGGGAGGAAAGAAGAGTTTTTTGTGAAGGAGATGTCAGAGAGAAATTCTTACGCATTCCTCAAAACATTAGTATGACCAGAGAGAGGCAGTGAACAAGGACCAGGGCACCAGAAGAGGTGGGAGAGGGAGGCCAAGGTCAAATAACTCAAGGCCTTGGAGAGCAGAGGGTGATTTGGGAATTTATCCTGAACAGTATGGGACGTTTTAGGCAAATGAGAACGTCTGCCTTCCTTCCCCAGGGGAGAAAGGATTAGAGAAACCCAGGTGGGTATGAGCGCCCAGAGAGAGGAGGGGAGTCCATGCTCACAGCGTTCTCGTGCACTTGACAGCTTCCCTTTGTCTCTTGCCTGTACTGTCAGGAGAGGGGCAGCAAGGGTGTCCACTTCCCATCAGCACTTGTATTTTCTGCATCTGGAGGGAAGAGGTGGCTGGGACAGAGGTGGCATTGCTGTCGCAGCTCTTATCCCTGCTGGCCTCTCGAGCAGAGTTACAGTCCTTTGTTCTGAGGCTGACTGTGCAAGATCCTTGCCTTGCCAAGTCCCATGGTGATGAATGAGCCTTGGGTGTTTTTGCCCTCAGTATCTCTCCTGTCAATCCTGCTAGCCAGCCTGTCTGCTGATGTCTCAGTTTGGGCCTGACCCCCTTTCACCTGGCTTGCTGCAGTAGATTTCTAACTGACTTCCCAGCTGGGTTTAGGAATTCTAGTATCTTCTGCTGATCACCTTGAAATCTAACTTATCTTCCCAAATGGTATTGTTCAGGACAGCACTTCCTGGTTTTTCTTGCCTCACCATTACTGCGTTTCCTTTCCTTTCACACCTCCACAGCACGTCTGCCTTTCCACCTCCTACTGCAGCTGTTCCAGCTGAGTCCCCACTGTCGCTGCCCATCTTTGTCCAAGGCTCAGGAAACACCGAGCACATGGGCACACACACAGAGTTCTCTTCTCTCCTTGCCCTATCCTTGGGGACTCTGTCAGTTGATGTCCAAGAGCCGACTTTCTTTCTCAGCCTGCTTTGTCTCTTTCAGCATTGATCATGCCAGCTAGAGTTTCCTTTTATCTGGAAGAAAGGACTACAGAGACTTTTTTCTGAGTCACTATAACAGAATTTGTAATACCCCCTCTCCACAGTGCCAGCAGCTTAGTTTCAAAAGTCCCACTTCAGGGTTGGGAAAGTGGAAGGGGACCCATTCCATTTTCACCTATTCCACTTGCAAATGGCTACCATTGGTGGTGCAAGCTGGCTTTCAGCTGCTCAGTCCTGCTGAAGGAACTGGGAGGCTATTTGCGCACCACCTTCTCCAGATCCCTGAAGGGTTCTCAGGCTCCTGAGTCTGTAGATCAGTGTTAAGTGGGCATGTCACACGGTATCAGGCCATTAGCTGGGCAGAGTACCCTGATGTGTCACAAATCATTGCTGTGGCCTCTGAAGACAGGCTCTGCCATGGTAGTTTCTCATCGCAATTTCTCAAGCACATTACCAGGGACCAAGGACATCACAGTTTTTAAACGTTAAAGAGAAGGGAATCAACCCCACTCCAGCCTTGGATTGGAAAATGACAACAGCTTGACAGTCTTGGGGCAGCATCCTACAAAACTGCCTTTACATGTGGCCCTTACTGTCCTGCCTTCCTCCACATAGGTCTTTTCAGCTTTCACTCCATACAAAAAC
The DNA here is from genome assembly GCA_963575145.1 of Galago senegalensis. Taxonomy (NCBI): domain Eukaryota; kingdom Metazoa; phylum Chordata; class Mammalia; order Primates; family Galagidae; genus Galago; species Galago senegalensis. The sequence continues at coordinate 4,650 of CAUYTI010148528.1, forward strand.
AAATGACAGGGAGACTGACAGCCCCCAGCACTGATGAGGATTTGAAGCAACAGGAATTCTCATACACTGTCGCTGGAAATGTGAAATGGTACAACCACCACTTTGTAAAAAGTCTGGATGTTTCTTACAAAACTAAACAATACATCCAGACTATGATCACTCTTAGACACTTACTCAAGGGAAATGAAAATGACTTCCATAGGAAGAATTCTCAGACGTACTTAGGAGCCTGAGTGTCCAGCAGTAGAGGAACATCTAAACCCACTGTGGTACATCCGCAGTGTGAACCTCTACGGAGCCAGATAAAGGAACCCAGGGCACCTGCAACAACGTGGATGAACCTGGAAAATATTATGCTAAGCCAAAGAAGCATTACAAAAGAGGACATATTATATGCTTCCATTTCTGTGTAATTGTAGAACAGGAACAACTAACTTATAATAGAAATTATAAAGAAATCAGATCAGCTGTTCTCTGTAGGTGGCGAGGGCAGGGATGGACTGAGCGGGTCATGAAGGAGCTTTCTGGAATGATGGTAAAGTTCTAGTTCTATATCTCCAAAGGGCTTTGTGTTACTCTTACTCAGGTGTGTGCAGCTGTCAAAACTCAAAGCATACCCAGAGACTTGTCCATTTTATGGTATGTAAATTTCCATCCAAAGAAAACTACTCAAATGTTAAATTTTACTAAATCATTACTAAATGATTTTTATGCAGAGTATTTGAGGCAAGTGTACTGTAGTCTTAATTTACTTTGAATCTCAGAATATAAGATGACTTTCTGGATGGACAGAGGGGTAGACAGGGCAGATGAATATGAGATTCAGCAGATATAGTATAGTATAACATATCAATGCTAGAATGTAGGTATCATGGTGAAATTCTTTCAACTTTGCCAGATGATCTAAGGCCTGAGAGTAAAGCTTTATATTATATGCTGCCTTGACATCTGGTGAAACTGGCAGGACCCTGAATACCCATACTTATCACAAGTTCCCCTCCCAACTCTGCTCCATAGATAAGGCCCCCAAGCCAAACAACCCTCCTTCCCCGGGGGTTCCGCACACAGGTTTCTACTTACCCCTGATTAGTGGATTTCAGCTCTTTACCATCCCTTGGATTTTCAGCCAAGTCAATCACATACTCCCATGGGAACCAGGGGCACCTCACTCTTTTGGCACTACAAGGCCTACCTGCCACACTCCTGGTAGTTCACTTTGCTCCTTAATGCAATCTCCAAGTGGCACTGTGTGACATGGGGTGCCTTCCTCTCTTGTTTGTGAGTACGTGTGACTGTTAAATCTCATCTGTTTAGTGTAGGGCAGGGATCCTCAAACTACGGCCTGTGGGCCACATGTGGCCCGCCTAGGACATTTATCTGGCCTGCTAGGTGTTTTTACCACCACTGCCTGTCCTGCTTAGCAGCCGACTTGTCCCAGGGTCTGCAGTCCAGCCCTGCAATGGTCTGAGGGACAGTGAACTGGTCCCCTGTTTAAAAAGTTTGAGGACCCCTGGTGTAGGGTATCCTGTATTTGGCCATCCCTTGGGTGAATAGGAGATAATTAAAATATGCTACTTGTTTGACAATTTCATAATAAAATATTGGAAAAAATACTATGTGCCTAGCAGTAAGTGATGTTACAAAGGAGAAAGCAATGCTTCTAACTTTATCAAGGTTGTAGTTTATTTTGGGAAGCATGAAATGGTATCAAATTATACACTGGTCATTTAAGTGTGGCACACACATTCTCTGCCTGCTCTCTGTCATTTAACCCTGACTTGCCAGTGCCACAGGATGAGAATCCACATACTGGAATGCGGTGGCCTGATACAGTTCAGGGTAGAACCTCTACCACTAACTCAAATCACTTCCCCTTTCTGGGTCTCCAATCTTTGCCCATAAAGAAAGGAGTTGCCAGCGATTCACCCTTCCGGTTCTAATAGTCTAAAGGTACTTAATTTCTCAATTAGCATAAATTACTGCGCTTACAATTACTTTATGAGAGCAGAAAGGAAAAGGCCATCTTATTTGTAGGTCCCTGATTCCTGAGTCATCGCTAATGTGGGAAACAGTTGATTCTACTGCAAACAGGCCCTCTAGTTTCCACCTAAACACAAGCCCCCAAAGATTAGGAATTGAATTGCCTGCCTAAATCAATGTGAGAATTTGCACATTAGCCGGAATTATTTTTGTAACCCTGGTACCTCCCATTATGAATCACATGGTCGAATAATCCAGCCAGCTTCCTTCTGGATAAGCACTCACAGAAGAGTCCTGTCTCCTTTCACTCACAGAAAGGCTGGTGTGAGGAGTCATACAGAGGCACACCAACTCCGTGCAATGAAGCTGAGTGTGTGACTAAGCAATCTGGATGTGTGGATAAAAAATTTCACACGCTCCTGGGACAGCTCCGCTGTGCGCCTGCTGAGATAACAGTTTTTCCTTTTATTCTTCTTAGGCTTCAGCTCTCTGAAGATTGGCAAGAGATGAAGGCTGATCTGGGCACATTCGCTGAGGACAAAACAAGACAGATTATGCTGCGGAGACATCTTTCCGGGGGTACATTCAAATCTGGCTTAAAAGCTTGTGGGAGAAGGGACAGAAAGTAACAATTATCTATAGATAATCGCATTTCTCTGTCTGTGAAAATGCAGTTAGCTGCCCATTACCAATTGGAATTTTTTCCCGGCAGGAGAAACAGGCTTTCTCTAAGCCAGGATCAACTTGAACACTATTGACATTTTGGACCCTATAATTCTTTGCAGCGTGTGCATTGCTGGATGTTTGGCAGCGTCCCTGTCCTGTGATAGCTAAGAAATGTCTCAAATCATTGTCATCTCCCTCTGTCGCAAAATACCTCTCTCAACCCCTGGCACTCTCTGAACAGACCCCTGGAGACCAAGCTAGGCATTCATGAAAGGCTAAGTGAGCTGAGGGAAGGAGCTGTTTGTTGGCCCACTGCTCAGGTGTCAGCAAAGAAAGCTTAATTTCCAAATAGTGTCTTCAGCTGGCACATGCTTTTTAAAAAAACTGTAGGAAAAATACATATAAGATTAAAAAAAGTGGTTAAGATGGCAAACGTATCTTAATGATACATTTCAGTATCATTAAGTATATTACATCATTCTATTGCCAATCTCCAGAACTTGTTCATTTTGCAAAATTGAAACTCTATATTCATTAAACAATACTCCCTTTCCCCCTGCAGCCAGCACTCTATTCTCCATCTCTGTGAATTTGATCATTTTTGGTGTTTCACTCGTATAAGTGGATTTATACAGAATTTTGTCTTTTTTTTTTTGTTTTTTGAGATAGACTCTTACTATGTCGCCCTCAGTAGAGTGCTGTGGAATCACAGCTCATAGCTCACAGCAATCTCAAACTTTTGGGCTTAAGCGATTCTCTTGCCTCAGCCTCCCAAGTAGCTGCGACTAAGGGCACCTGCCACAGTGCCCAGCTATTTTTTTGTTGCAGTTTGGCTGGAGCTGGGTTTGAACCCACCACCCTCAGTATATGGGGCCAGAGCAGTTGTCATTGTTGTTTAGCTGGCTTGGGCTGTGTTTGAACCTGCCACCCTCAGTGATGTGGCTGGAGCCCTCACCACTGTGCTGCAGGCACTGAGCCAGAATTTTATCTTTTTGTGACTGGTTTATTTCACTTAGCATAATGTCTTCAAAGTTCTTCCATGCTGTCACATATATCAGAAAGTTTTATGCTTTTTCAGTCTGAATAAACTATGTTGTGCTAGTGTATGAGTACACTACATTTCATCTATCCACGCATTTCTCAATGGACATTTGGGTTGCCTACACTCTTCGGTTAGTATGACTAATGCTGCTATGAACATGGGTTTGCAAATATCTCTTTGAGACATTGCCTTCAATTATTTTTTATATATATCCAGATGTGGAATTGATAGATCATGTTATTCTATTTTTAATTTTTTGAGGAATCACTATGCAGTTTTTCATAGGAGACGCACCATTTTACATCTCCACCAGCACCATACAAGGGTTACAATTTTTTCACATCCTCACCAATACTTATTTTCTAGTTTTTGTTTTGTTTTGTTTTTTATAGTGCCTTCTTGATCGGATAAGGTAGCAATAACATAAGGTGATATGTTATAGTGGATTTTTTATAATTTTGTTGAAATATGTTGATGAGATTTATTGTAAAATTTGTGCTCATAATTAACAGTATGGCTTTGTGCACTTTGTGATGTGGGCTATTCTGACTGGGGTTAGGTGATAATCTCAAGGTGGTTTTGATTTGCATTTGTTTGATGAGTAGGAACAATGAGCATTTTTTTCATGACTCTATTGGCCATTCATCTGCCCTCTTGGGAGAAGGTTCCGTCCATGTCTCTTGTCTAATGATAAATGGGATTGTTTGCGCTTTTCTTGCTGACTAGCTTGAATTCTCTGTAGATTCTGGTTATTAGCCCTTTATCAGATTTGTAACATGCAAATATCTTCTCCCACTTGAAGGTTGTCTCTTTGCTTTAATTGTTGTGTCTTTAGCTGTGCAGAAACTTTTTAGCTTGTTCAGGTCTCATTTATTTTAGTTGTTGCTATGATTGCCAATGGGGTCTTCTTCATAAAATTTTTCCCTAGTCTGTTATCAGCAAGAGTTTTTCCTATATTTTTTCTATAATTTTTATTGTTTTGTGTCTTATATTTAAATCTTTTATCCATCACGAGTCAATTTTTATAAGTGATAAAAGGTGTGGGCCCAATTTCAGTCTTTTCCTGTTCTCCCAGCACCATTTATTAAATAGGGGTTGTTTTCTCTAGTGTATGCTTTTGTTTGGTTTATCGAAGATCAGCAAATACATAAATGTAATTCACCACATAACTAGAAGCAAAAACAAATACCATGTGATCCTCTTAACAGATGCAGGAAAAGCATTCAATAAAATTTAGCATACTTTTCTGACAAGAACACTTACGAACATAGGCATAGACAGCACATTTCTTAGACTGATAGAAGCCATCTATGACAAACTCCCAGCCAATATCATACTAAATGGAGTAAAACTGAAAGCATTTCTGATCAGAACTGGAACAAGACAAGGATATCTACTATTGCCACTACTATTCAACATAGTGCTGAAAGTTCTAGCCAATCCAATCAGGTAAGAGAAGGAAACGAAGAGTATGCAAGTGGAAACAGAGGAGGCCACACTTATTCCCTTTGATGATGATATGATCTTATGCTTAGAAAACCGCAGGGACTCAACCATGAGACTCCTGGAAGTATTCAAGAAATATAATAATGTCTTGGGATATAAAATCAATATCCACAAATGAGTAGATTTCATATATGCCAATAACAATCAAGCTGAGAATCAAATCAAAGACACAATATCCTTCATGGTATAGTCAAAGAAAATGAAATACCTATGAATGTATCTAACAAAGGATGTAAAGAATCTCTATGGAGAAAACTATGAAACCCTGAGAAAAGACATAGCAGAAGACATTAACAAACAGAAGAATATGCCATGCTCACGGCTGTGAAGAATCAACATTGCTTTGGGTAATACAGACATTTTAACAATCTATAGAATTAATGCTATCCCCATTAATGCTATCCCCATATGACATTAAAACATCAATGTCATATTTTGAACAAATGGAAAAACTAGTTCTTCATTCCATACGGAATCAGAAAAAAACCCAAACAGCCAATAGAATTCTTAGAAATAAAAGAAATCACATTATCAGACTTCAGGTTATACAGCAAGTCTATAGTGATCAAAACAGCATGGTATTAGCACAAAAATAGACTCATAGGCCTATGGAACAGAATAGAAAACCCAGAGATGAAATCAGCCTCATATCACCTTTGCCCATTTTTAATCAAGCTATTGGTTTTTGTTGCCTTTGAGTTCTAGGAGTTTTTTATATATTCTGGATATTAACTATTTATCAGATACATGATTTGTAAATATTTTCTCCCATTCTATAGATTGCCTTCTTACTCTGCTAATCATGTTCTTTGGTACATAGAGTTTAATTTTGATATAGTTCAATAGTATCTGTGTTTACTATTTTTGTTTTTTGAGACAGAGTTTCACTTTGTCACCCTAGGTAGAGTATTGTGGCATCACAGCTTACAGCAACCTCAAACTCCTGGGCTCAAGTGATTCTCTTGCCTCAGCCTTCCAAGTACCTAGGACCACAATACCAGGCTCTGTAGTTGTTGTTGTTGTTGTTGTTATTGTTGTTGTTTAGCAGGCCCGGGTTGGGTTCGAACCTGCCAGCCTTGGTGTATGTGGCTGGTGTCCTAACCACTGATCTATGGGTGCCGAGCCTATTTTTACTTCTGTTGTCTGTACATATCCAATAAATCATTGTTAAATCCAATCTCAAGATTTTCCCATTTTTTCCTAATATTTTATAGTTTGGGGTCTTACATTTAGGTTTTAATTTGTTTTGTGGCACACTTGTATCATCAATGCTATTGTTTGACGTGGTTCCCCAATGTCTGAGGCAGCCAGGTCTTAGGAGATCACCCATGGATGGAGTCACTGTTACAGCAATAAGCTAAACTTTCAGGCTTTTCCCTTGCTACAACCTTCTGTAAAGTCCTGCCACCATTTCTGAGAGTTACAAGGTGGAGTCCTCACATGTGCTTACAGGAAAGTTCAGTCACATGTTCGCTGCCACATCCCATCATTCCTTTCAATTGGGTTACACCAAGTTCAGTAAATACCACTGCATGTCTAGACCTGTCAGCCATCCTGCCAGACATGCCTCTACTTTTCCATTAAATATTGCAGTTTCTCTAGTTCACTGCTGATACTTACACCAACTCATGTTAGGACTCCCACCATCACCCTGGAGCTCTCCAGCTGCCAGAGGACATCACCATCTTATCATCATTGCACATTGTCTTAAAGATGCTACATGTTTTAGGTTTTCTTTGTTTGTTTGTTTTATTTTAGTAATACAGCTCTTTCTGTAATTACTGACAGAATTCTCTTTTCTCCCTAAAACCCAGACAAGAGTTCATGGGGTTGTGGTTGAGCTTGAAATGCAGCCAGTGTTGGGACCACACTTATGGAACATACTGAAAGGGTACAAGTCAAATATATCAAGTATAGAATATAAATGTCTTAACACAATAAGTAAATGAGGTGAAAGCTATATTAATTAGTTTGATGTAAGCACTGAAAATTGTAAAAAAACAAACAAAAAAACACATTGTACCCCACAAATACATATAAATGTATTCATGATCTATGTGTATATGACTTAATAAAAGGAAAAAAGTAAAAGAGGAAGCCTGACAAGCTTCTCTGCTCTATTCTCACTAGTCTCAGCGATCCCTAAGAACTGTTTACCTCTGGAGTAAAAAAATAATAATTTAAGTCCAAGTCTGGGAAAATATATAAACTAATGCAGATTAATAAAAAAAAGAAGAAGAAAAGAAATGCAGCCAGTGGCAGGGAAGCCATCATATGCTCAGACCCGACATCCCACTTTAACAACAAAGCTTTGCAACTGGGTGAAGCTAAGATAGCCTGACTTGACTTTCCCTTGGTGGGATGGGTGCTTTCCCATGGATCTTCCGTTCCTCGTACAAATAGACTTTCAGTCACCTGCTTTCTCTTTGTGTCAGCTTAGGGTTTTGCTGAGACCGCGTTTGAATTATCTTAGAACAATCATTAGCTCAGGAAGCGCCTCCCAACCATGCTGCGTATCTGCTGGGAGTTAGTCACAGCACTGAAAAAAGGCTCCAATATAGGATGTTCCCAAATGGATACATAAATCTCATCTATTTGGCAGTCAGGAAGAATCTCTATTCTTTATTTAGAAGAGATATTTATCATATACCATCCAATATTTATGAGTTAATTTGAACCCTGTAAAAAAACAAAATACGATTTCTAACCAGAAAACACTAGTAATCCTTTTATTGTGCATCACTGTTGACACTGGTAATTTCATTTTAATCACACAATCTTACCACTGAAACGTTGGCATCTATATGGCAATAATTCAAAGAGCTTAAACTTGAGGGGGTGAGGGAAACAGCATAAAATAAGCCAGCAGTGTAGCCAGGAAACAGAAATAGTCGTTGCAGCATCTGCTTGGCAGCACCTAATAGGCATGTGGACAGGACACGTGGCACCAGCAGCCCCTACAACTTTCCCCTGGTTGAAGAGGAATAGAGGTTTTCCTTTGTGGCCAGAGCTGTCGTTGGACTCATGGGTTCTCTAATGTTACATGAATAATTAACAGTTTGTATTAATAGCTGGAGGGGTATTGTAAGGGTTTAAGAACATGACACAAGGGAGCAATACCAAACCCTGGTATTTAGCTCATTAAATGAATTTTTAAAAAAGAAATGTTCTGTTCTTTTAAAAATGTATACTGTAATGAAACTATAGTATAGGAGGAAGAAAATGGGTTTTAAAGTCCTACAACTGTGGTCCAGTGATAATGCTTAATTAATAGTTAAAAGGCTCTCCTTAAGTTTCCCTCAGAATCCTATCTTCTTCATTTATAAAATGGAGACACCATCACCTTCAAAGAATTGCTGGAAAGTTTAGATGAGATAAATCAGTGCCTCGCAGAATGACCGGTATGTGATCATCATCATGTTGCAGTAATAACAGTTAATGTTCATTGACCACTGACAATATGTTATACACTTTGCTTAGCATTTTAAGTAGCTGCTTTTATTGAGTCTGAGAAATGAGGAAACTGAAACTCCAACAGGTTAAGTGACTGTTTCAAGGTTAGGTAACTAATAAATATTCACTCTGGACTAAGATTGTATCTGTTTGATTCTCAAGCTCATGAATTTCATCACTTTGATGTACTGACATGTCCCTTGTTGTAGAACTTTCTCCAGTGGTGCTTAGTGGCTTGAAATTAGAGAGTCCATGCCAGGGAGGCTGGTTGAGGACAGGGCTGGATGAGGTGTGGAGATGGGAGAGTCAAAGACTGACAGTGGCAGGAAGTGCTCTGTTAAGATGGCTGTTGTGAAATGACAACAGACAAGAGGTGTGTGCAGGTGGGGAAAGCATGGTGTATTAGGAAACCCACATGAAACAGAGTGATGGACTGAGGAAACAGCAACCCAAACAATTAGAAGAGAAGAAGGAGTTCCCAAAAATTAATCCAAGAGGTCTCTTCTATACACAGCTCTTGATTCAGAGGCTTCAAGAGAAAAATGAAAGCACACCTCTGTGTTGTGCTGACGGGATTCCAACAGCGTAATACTTGTGGGGATGAAAATAGCCAGGGTAATTCCAGTATTGTTAACTATATAGATATTCTCTCTAAAAGTACTCCTGGATGAAGAAAAATGCAAGGTTGAGGACCTTAAAACCATAGAAAAAACAGAGTTAGGAGGACCAAGGTCACAGAAAATGCCCTTATGAAAATTTCATGTTCATCAATACAACATACATCTAATCCATTTCAATTAAATAAATATCAAGTTCATGTGATATTTTCCAAATTAATAATAATAACCAGTACTATACAATTAATATATGTGTTGTAAAAAATAATAATATTACTTTTCCTTGTCCTATCAGAAGAAAGTATGAGTAAATATAAATTTATTTCATAAAAGAACTGAGTACATTGGATACTTTTTCTTCCATTCTTGAGATATTTTAGGAGAATATGTTCCAGCTCCATCCATGTAAACATGAAAGAGGTAAAGTCTCCATCTTTTTAAAGGCCAAATACTATTCCATGTTGTACATATACCACAATTTTATTAATCCATTTGTGGGTCAATGGGCACTTGGCATGTCCATTATGCATACTGAATAGTGTTTTAGTCAACATTGTATCTGTTACATATAGCAAAAGATCTAGAATCTAGAGAGTCAAATAAATATTTGCTAGAGCTGATAGGAAGGAAAGAGAAAAGGAAGGAAGGAAGGAAGGAAGGAAAGCAGGCAGGCAGAAAGTGGGAGAACAGAGGAAATAGATCCACTTAACCTATCCATGTCTTAGTTGTATGTAAAAAGGGATTTGTTGTGAAGGTTATAAGATATAATATGTGTAAAGTGCTTATGACACTGAATGATATACTGAAGGTGCTCAAGAAATGCTCAACATGATCATCATCATTGTCATCACCACCACCACCACCACCACCACCAGCATCCCTCAGAGTATTTTTGACACAATACGTTGAAACATGTTTGGTTTGCCAGCACCTACGAATGCATATTTGTATAATCCTCCCACTAGGGCTTCAACCCACTTCACCAAAGCTTCTATACCTGACACTCCAGGAATTCATGCCAGCCAGATTCACTAATAACCTCTTTGTTACAAAATCCAACAGACAATTGTTAGTTCATGTCTTCCACTACAGCATTCCTGGTTATTACCAATAACATTGACACCACCCCCTCTACCTCTAGAGGTACCCATTTCTAAGTCTTCTTCCTGAATTTTTCATCCTGGCCCCCAAATCTGAGAGTTGAAATTCTCCAGGAATCAGGAGCAAATAAGAATCAAAAATGTTCTTAAAATTTAAATCATTTTCAAAAGAATGACAACAGAACAATATTATTCTAGACCGGAGTCTAGAAAACAATTATTCTATGTATGTTAATGTCTCAATTAGAGTGCATAGCTAATTTTCTTTTCTGGATGAAATATATTATTTATAAGATAAGATGACAAAAATTTAATGGCAACGTATTTTTGTTTGCAGGTATAGTTAGGCTCTCTGACTTGAACTTTTCAAATTACCATACTGTCTGGTATAGTTTTAAGAAATGTTAAATGACGAGCTAGAGGCAAGAGTGTGTGTTTTACTTCAAGAGTGTTAATCCCATTACTATCAACCTTCAGGAATAATTCTATAAATTCTATAGTGTTTTCATAATACATATGCAAATTAATGATATGTAACCCGGGGAAAATACAAAAACTATATTAAGCAAAAAAATGTTTTCAGTGTCCTCGGTATTATTCTAATTAAATTCAGTGAATCTAGGCTTCACATGCGGACACATATGGCCCTGGTGAGCTAACCCAGTTTGTACTGACATGAGCAGGTGTCTGTAGGTAGGTCACTGAAAGTCATCATAAACCAGGGCTGGTTTCCTAGCATATGAATCTGAAATTGCGGGCACTTGTATTACAGGGCTGCAGTGACACACACCGACATGTATAGACAGGGGGCTTGTGCTGTCTTCCTGACTATAAAGCGCGAGGCTCACCTTGCACAATATGGTTTATCAAGCCACGTGCCATTAACATATGCATTCATTAGGAGAAATCCTTAGGCTGTGTTCTGGAGAAGTTGCTCATTCAGACATTTATAGGTGTCCCATATGGCGTGGATAAGGATATAATTATGAAAAGATGCAGACTATCACAGAAAAATATTCTTCTACATTAATGTGCCCAAGCCTAAAAAATCTGGAGTTTCTTCCAGGCCAAGAGGGCCTGAGAAATATATTCTCTTTTCTGAAAGAGAAACTGAGTGACTATGGCAAGGGCCCTAAAGGCAAGGCAGAAAATTAAAGAAAAATGTTTATTGTTTGTAGTTATGATTCCTCTACTTAACTTTCAGAGTTAAAAGGCCAACCAGCTTCAATATCTTCCAGTCAAGTCTTCACACCAAACCACTGCCTCCTGCCTCACACCTCTTACTTGGGGTTCTCATCCCCTGAGTGGTCTATGGCCATCACCTCTGTGCTCCAACTTAGCCTATGTACTTTGGCCATAAAACTAGACCCTGAAATACAGTTTAGGATAGGTAAACTGTCAGCACAATTTATTTACATGGCTTTCTCTTACTTACAGACTCCACTTCTGTTTACCCTGACATCTTTCACAGCCTACCCCAATCTGGCCTCAACCACTCTCTCTTGACCTCCTCCTCCTCCCTGCTACTCAAAGCCTCCATCCCACTGAAATGGAATTTGTTAAGTCCCATGCCTTTGACCTGCATAAAATAAAATTCCTTCTTCCTAATTTTTTACCTTATCTGGTATTTTTTAGGAGGTAAGGTCTCTATCACCCAGGCTCAACTGATCCTCCCACCTCAGCCTCCCAAATACCTGGGACTACAGAAATGCACCACCACATCCAGTTGTTTTTTCTATTTTTGGTAGAGACATGGTCTCGTTGTATTGCTCAGGCTGGTCTTGAATGCTTGGCCTTAAGTGATCTTCCCACGTTGGCCTCCCAAATTCTAGGATTACAGGCATGAGTCAATGGGCCCAGCCTTTTCTTATACTTTTGAATAACTCCAGCACCAATGGCGTATAGAACATCCTTCCCACCCAGCTGTTTGTACAGCCCTTACTCTGTGCCTCCTTTCCCCGGGGAGCCTAGCATCTACCATACTGAACTGTAATCACTGACTTTATTTCTCTACAAAGAGAATAGATTTTGTGTCCCATTCAACTTTGTATCAGAAGTGCCTCACTCAGGCCCAGGTGTGTACACAAGCCAGGAATTCAGAATATATTTTTGAATCAGTAATTTGGTCCATTCGAATTTGCCCCAAAGGAGAAGAAAGAGAGAGAGATTGCATGTGGTTAGGTAATCTAATTAAGTTATTTGGATTACATCAGATATAAATAGTCTTATAAATAACTAAAACAGATGGTACTAGAAGAGGCATTAGAAAAAGCTTTCTACCTGTCTTTTGTGCTTTAAAACAACATGGTATTGTGCTTTAAAGTGACAGTTTTAAATAGTGCTACCAATTGCTACTGTGTGGGGAAACCTGGCTGGGAAGTAAACTGTGAAAATGTGGCAAAATAACTAGTCCTTACTGAGGGCATACTACGTGGTGAGCATGGTTCTATGTGTCTTACAGGTATTAACTCATTTAATATATGTGACAATCCCACAGTGTAGACAAGCTCATGGCATAGGGTTGTGCTACTGGGTTGGCTAGACAAAGCCTGGCAGAGAGTGGGAACAGGGTAGAAATTCAGTCCCCAGCCAGTGCCTCTTTCCTTGTGCCCTGGCCCAGGAGAGAAGGGGCTCCCCTGTGTCCACAAATTCATCCCTTTAGGTAGCAACATCAATGGGCATCTCTATCCAGATAGTACGATTTTTCCAAATTCACACAAGGGCAGAGAATTTGCAAGCAGCATCCCCAGAGCTGGGCTCTATTATTAGTCCTCTTTTACAGATGAAGAAATTGAGGCAGAAAGAAGTCGAGAAATTCACTTCCACAGCTAGTAGGTGACATGAGGAGATGCAAACCGAGGCTCCCAGCTCAGGGTCTCAACAGCCTCACCGTGACATGCTGGTTCTCTGTTACTTGTTTGGAGTGCTTTTTCCACGCTATTATATATTCATTGCATTTTGCATCTATTTCCTAACTCAATACTCACAAGAACCTTAAGGAATCAGCCCTTTAGGACACACAGCCAATGCCTCAGCCTCTGTAATCCTAAGAGATGGCCCTTTGTAGGCATGCCTGTAGCCTGGTGGAAACAGAGCCAAAGAGATACTTCACTGATCACAGCTAATTGGCTAATTGATATGCTTCAGACAGCCTGCCAAGGAAAATAGTTTAATTAAAACAAAAAATTATGAGTACCACTGATGGCAGCTGAGAGATGTGAGTCAGAACTGAAATTAACAAATATCTAGAAAGCACCAACAATAAATTGACAGGGTATTATAATTGGCAGAATGATTTTAGATCAGATATAGGTAAGAAACAGTTGAATTTGCAAATATATTCTAAAATTTGGCAGACAATGAGAGCAATACCTTCTGTTGGAAGGAAAAGGTATTGAGAAAACCAGGCTAACATTTGAAACAAAAGGTGAATTCTCATGTGTGACGTTACTAGGCTACTTGTTGTAATAAAATTTTCAATAGCAGAACATCAGAAGCAACACAAGTGGACAGATAACATATATGGTAATCTTAACAATGAAAGCTGTGAAACTATTAAAAGCAACAAAAAGAAGGCTTTAACCGTAGGGACGTGGGATGTCCCTTTTCCTAATATATGCAATCAACATATATCGAGGAGATAACATAAAAAGCCAATACGTCTGGATATTTCTGGGGATGAGAACTGGGCAGCAGAGAGATAGAAATGGACAGATAACTCTTCACTGCTTATCCATTTGGGGGCATGTAAAATATTATCTAATCAGACAATTAAACTAAACCTATGAAATTGAAGATCATGGTTTGACTTCCAGTACTTTTACTTAGTGTAGGTTTGGGTTGGTTTATTAAGTTTACAAAGACTCATTTTCTTGTCTATAAAATGATGATTGGTTTTATGAGGTTTCAGTAATATAATATGTGGAAAGAGCCTACTGCAGAACCTGAGATGTAGGAGACAAATACTAGAGCTCTTTTTCATCACTTTCCTCTCTCAGGGAGACAAAATGTGTAACATACGTTGGATGCAGGAGATCGGGGGTGTGACAAGCCTTGGTGTCCAAGTTGTTATATGTTTAGGTATCAAATATGAAGTCTGCTGCCTGCCCTTTTAGTATTCTTGTTTTTATATAGCGATCTGCATTTTATAAAATCTGTTTCAAGCAGCTGAAAAATCATTCCAACCATACTGCATAATTAGAATTAAACTAAATCAAATAGGTCACTTAAGTCATATTTTCTCTCACAGGAGTTAATATTATTGACTTTGCTTTTTCATGGTGAAAAAAAAAGTCCGTGGAAATTTATTTCGATACTGGTTGCCAAACCGCAATGGGGAAGTCAAAAGCGAAGGACTCGCCTCACACCTCGGCTATTGCTCTTGTGACAAACTTGATGGATAAGGTGCCTGTAGCTAATAAATCTGATTGAGGTGGGAGTCAGACAGAGGTGACACAGGGATGCCAAGTCAGAAGGTTAATAACAGTAAAACCACACATTGGTGAATGAGACAGTGGTCAACAGTTCCAAGAATGTGGGTCCCATGTTCAGATTTAGGGGGCAGTGATTCAATATTCTTTCTTGTCTAAACAACCTTCCTGTTTCAAATAAACCAAGGTTAAATAAATAATAAACTAATAAAAATTCACACATATGTATCCTCAAAACTCTGGGAAACTTTAGATTCTCAGGAGACAAGTTTAAATATAGTTTATGATATAGATCTGTTTGTTATCTCATATATATGCTTTCTGAAAATCAAACACATCATTGATTAATTTCCATATAAAACTAAGTTAAGACTCGTACAGGCAAAAGTAAGTGATGTTTGTGAAATAGACTAGAACTAGAACCAGTAGAGACATGGGCCAAGTGGGAAATAAAGCATTGCATCCTATTACAGTAGGGCCTCCATAGTCCGCCCTCTCCCTGCACTCACCATTCTTTACATTGACCACCTCCTTACGTTGACCTAGTTGTTATAGACTGGACATGCACCACATGGATGTACCATACTGTAGCCTTGTTTCTTATGTTGACACCTCTGTATGTTGACCCGTTTATTACAGTCCCGTGGGTAGTCAACTTACAGAGGTTCTACTATATTTTTATTTATTTATTCTATTCAGATACCTTCCTAAACTCTAGATGGGAGAACGCAGTCGTAAAGATGATTGAAGGTCCATGGTGTTGAACCATCTGAATAAGCCCCATTTTATACTTTTTTTTTTGTTATTCAAGAAGAATTGAAGAGTCTATGCTACATCAGGGCACGTGAAATTGCCTAAGGGAAAAGCTGTCCCAAGACCATGCTAATGGGATGGTATTTTCTTTCTTTATTTTAAATTGGTTTAGGTGGGGAAAAAAAGTCTGATTCTACTACATGCCAACACTCTCTCACGTCCCAAATTTGAAGCTACCTTTTAAGAAATAGTTGACTTTGTTTCTCCTAATTTCCTTTTTCAAGACATTCTATCTTGAATGATCAGTGCTCACCTGGAGCTTATTAGTTTGACTCCTCGGTAGGAAAAACGGAATCCTATTGACTTTGCCTCTGGGATATGATTTCTACAGTTCTAATTTGGAATCCTGACAACACTGGATCTCAGCCTACACCAAACACCCCTGATTCCCCCCCCCCCTTCCTGTATTACCTTCCTCTTTATTATTTTTGCATGTTTTTCTTCTGTAGCCACTTAGTGCTTGGCATGGTGCTTTTAAACCAAAGAATGGTTGATGCATGTTATGTGGTAAACACAGTATGTCTTTCCTGCACACATTCAGTCTTCCCCCACTGTGTTTCCTACGCCCCCTGTGGAATATATCCCTTGCATTTGCATTGAAAAGCTCCAAAGGTGTTTGTCTCATTATCAAGTTATAAAACCACCTTGAGAACCATTTCTTCATCTTTCTGGCCCAAGGCTCTAGCACTGTGCTTGGTAGGACACAGGTGGAAAGTGATGGAAAGAGATGTTGTCACTCTCTTTGTAAATAATATTCTACATTTTACACCTTTTGCTCTGGCCATTGTGGAATTTTTGTTTATATCATTCATGAAATGATGGGAAGTATGTTTACCATCAGTATTTAACTTAAAAGTGAAAATAACAGGACACTGGGACAGAATTAATAGTGACAAATTGGTTGGAGCACTTTAATATGCACAAGTGTATTCTCACTCCTTTCTTTAGTGAGGGGACCTGGATGGCTGACTATATGAAGATGGAAAAGATGGAAAAGATCCTGTATTTTTTTCTTCTTCATGGAATGAAGTTTGTTGACATAATTCATGCTGTTTTTCATTTTTGATGCAACATAATCAGAGCTTTAGATTATTGGGGGCAAAAAACAATATAAATCATCTGGTTTTAGGACATTACAAAATAGAGGGCTTAGGAAACAATCCAGGTGAGTCACTAAGATTATGACTTCCATAGAACATAGGGAAAGACAGAGAGAATTAATAAAATTCGTTCATGCTAACAGGAGCAAACATTAAAATGGAAAGAAAATCCCCTTCTTTGGGCTGAGCACAATGGGTCTTTTATATGAGTATTTGTGTGATTAAGACACAAAGCTGTCACTTCCATGGGATAACATACTTTACAATAAAGTCAATTATACTGTCAAGCTCAGATATATAAATTAACGTAAAATGTATGTTAACATGTCTTTGAGGCAAACTTTGATTTATTTATTTATTTTTTTACTGTGACAGAATCTCACTCTATGGCCCTTGGTAGAGTACTGTGGTGTCATAGCTAACAGTCACCTCCAACTCTTGGGGTTAAGTGATTCTCTTGCCTCAGCCTCCTAAATAGCTGGGACTATAGGTGCCCACCACAACACCGGGCTATTTTTTGTAGAGATGGTGTCTCACTCTGACTCAGGCTAGTCTGGAACCTCTGAGCTCAGGGCAATTCACCCACCTTGACCTTCCAGAGTGCTAGGATTACAGGTGTGATCCACCATGCCCAGCCTTGCGGCAAACTTTTAGCAGCAGCAATAAATATTAGTGACTGACCCAAATTGCTTCAGATGACCACACATACTTCATTGATAGGAATGCAAAATTTTTTTATTTTTAAATATCTCATATCCAGAGTAAGCTACAGTATTACTATGTTGCACCAGAAGTAAATTATTTCAAAAAGGTATTTTATGTTGATGAACTTTATTCCATTAACAAGACCACATTTAGGGTGATACCATCTGTTGATCCTTTATAAAAGGAAGTATATTGTGCTATTTCAGTGCTATTATGTAAAACAGAGTGGGAAATGTGAAGACAAATCTGATGTTAATGGAGTTAATAAACCCTAACATTTTCTTAGGGTTTATTTTCTGTCTTCTTTCCTGGAAGAATTAACTGATCACAAGTTTTCCTTCTCCGTAATGGGGATAATAATACTAGATGTCTCACCAGGATATTTAGGGGATTATATGAGATAATGTATGCAACAATTTTAGTATACAAAAATTACTCAATACATGGTGACTATTAATATTAAATCAATAATACAAAATTAGTAATGATGTTGAGAACAGGAATTGAAATCAACTACGTGGGTTTTATTTATAATTAGATATATTTCTAAGAGAATTCTCAAGCACAGTAGAACCTCTGTAAGTTGACCACCCAAGGGACTGTAACAAACTGGTCAACACATAGAGGTGGTCAACATAGGGAACTAGACCTACTGCACTGATATGTGCATGTGGTGCATGTCCAGTCTATGAACTTAAGGAGGTGGTCGCTATAAGGACGTGGCCAGTGATGGAGGTTTATACTGTACTTTCTTCCATATTGGAATCAGAGGAAAGACTGTTAGAGGTAAAATGGAGTATTTTGCTTAATGATAATAAGAGGAATTCCTTATAGAGCAAGTTCACATAGCCAATGAATGGCAGAAGCAGAATCTGAAGCCCAGCAGTGTGGCTCCAGATCGAGATAATGATCTTGCTATCTTGGTTTCCTCTCAGAAGTTACAGGGCTTAGAGCTAGCTGGACAGCATCAAGTTACTGCATTAACTAGGCTTAATGATGATCATCTCTATCCTTTCAAATGTTGCAAATCACTTTTGCTGCTATAATGAATTTGCTCTCATGGCCAACTTTATTTCTTCAATCTACAGTAGTATCTTAAAACTGCTACTTCACACTTACATACATGAACCACACACAGAGTGAAAATATCCTCTGAGAGAAGGCAACAACTTTCAAGACGAGACAAATATAAAGACTGTATAACTTAAGAGCAGCTGATGATATTTACTAAATCTAACAAGCTGCAATTTGCCCAAAGAGAATAAAAGAGCAAGAAGGGACAAAAATTTTCAGACCTGCATACTGCCCGTGAAGCAAGCTAAGAGTTTAATAAGTTTAAGATACTTTTTGCCATTCTTTAGAGAACACTGTATTTCTAAGAATGGCAGGTAACATGTGCTGTGAGTGATACAAGCACATAGTCAACCACAACACATCCCACTTAATGGGATGTTATAAGCCCAGTAGCCTGTTAGGAGAGTACTCAGGCATTCCTGTAAGCATGAATTCCCAAGCTGCACGTAACTCTTAGTGCATCATCCTGGACACATGTTGCTGTTCATTCCTGAGTTTCTGTTTGTGATAGCTACAGTGGTACTGATGCTTTACATCCACTAGAGAGGAAGTTATCAAGCACCGTGAATTTATGAATCCCAGGGAAGCCTGATGGTTGTTTATCTCTGAGCTCTGCCCTGTGCCTAGTGACCATGTAGCATTGGGAAAGGTCACCAGCTGAGGAATCACAAGGGAAGGATTCTAATTGTAGTTCTGCCAGCAATGAGTTTGGGTACATTATTATACCTCTCTAGGCCTTGATCTCATGAATGTGAATATGAATTTTAAGTATTTTAATATTTAAGTATTTAAGCTTATTAGGATGAAATTTAACACCTGTAAAAATGCTTTAGAAAATAAATGTTTTATGAAAAATAAATATCTACAAATGGTACTGAGGCCCAAGATCACAGAGCCCATAATAGCAACTTGCTCAGGTGTTTTTGAATTGCTACCATCTGGTCCCCTTACTTAGCTATTTCTCAACTAACCTGTAAGCTTCTTGGTTGGGGACCAGGACTACATTTTCTACAGCTTAAGACCATCATATGTAGGATAACAAATTTAATTGGCAGATTTTCTTCTTACTTGCTTCTGATCTCTTACAACTTTATAACATTTCTGCCTTTTAGCTCAGTATGCTCATCTACTTTTATTCTTTTATATGACTATATTTGCTTTGATGGCAACCTTATTCAGGAAAACCTACTTATTCTCTCCTACTCATAACCTTCTTCCAAGTCAGTCCCCACGTGTAACATGTTTCTTCCCCTCCCCCAAGTGATATACTTTTTCGGTTCTTTAAAACTCAACGCAGGCATCCATCTTCTAAAAGAACTCCTTCCTAGTGAAATCAGATGCACTTTGCACAGCACATTTTCCACTGCACCTGATGATGACAGTACACAGACACACAAACCCACAGTGCACACACACACCCAGTACACAGACACACAAAACCACAGTGCACAGACACATAAGGGGATATATTTATCCCCTTATGCATGGATGTAGTGGTTTCCTTTGGGGGACTTAAACACAACACCTCCTCACTTCAAACAAAGTCACTAACAGAAGGCTCAAAGTCTGAAGCAGAGAAATGAAAGTGCCTGGAAATGATAGGAAAGAAGAGAGGGAAAGAGAAAGAGTGAGGACGGGTCTTAAATGATTTCTTTAATCAAATATGGCAAACTAGCCCTAAAACAGCTACAACCTCCTCTAACTCAATGCTTTGATTTTTTGGTACCATCTGAGTCCCTGTTATCATCAGGGAACTGTCTCCGGCATTTATCAGGTTATACCCATTGCATCCCCACCAAAGCAACATCAACTCATACCCTTTGGTGCTTTACAGTTTCCAAAGGTTTTCTTAGATACGATCCCATATACTGATATTACTGTAAGAAAAACCCAATTAGAACTGTATCCTATTTGA
The DNA here is from genome assembly GCA_963575145.1 of Galago senegalensis. Lineage (NCBI taxonomy): Eukaryota > Metazoa > Chordata > Mammalia > Primates > Galagidae > Galago > Galago senegalensis. The sequence continues at coordinate 25,051 of CAUYTI010148528.1, forward strand.
GAAAAACCTGAAATTATCACACATATATATCTATTTATGTGTAAGTGGGCTTTTTTTCCTACAAATTATTTAATGGCAACTGTTGACTTTATGGGGTCAGATATATGATGAGTTGTCAGTTGTGGGAAGATGATGAAGAAAGGAATCTGTATGATCGTGCATCAGCTTAGAAGATGGGATTTTCAGGCAACTATGCTACCAAGAAAACCCACAACTGAGTTTCATACAGGATGGAAAAGGTAGTTTGAAAATGATGCTGCACAATGAGCTACTATGACAAAGCTCCAGGCAGCAGGTTTATAATTAAATATAACACTGATTGAGGAGTGCCCAGTCCCATTGTTGGACAGAGCAAAAGGGAGCAGAAATTCAAAATTCAGAGTGAGATGTATGAATTTTAAACAAGCCTCACTGGCGTTTCCATTTCTGTAAAGCCATATTCCTTGTACAAAATAAATTATGTTCCCAGTAGAATTTGAATGTCAAGTGGGCAAATAAAACTAAGGGAATGTCAACACATACAGATTCTAATGAAGACATAATCTTCCACCTGTAGAATATTAATGGTAATTTTCCCATATGAAGACGAGAAACAAATGCAATGGATTTGTTTTCCTAGAAAAAATAGCATCTATAACATTTGCCAAACTTAAAATGTGTTCACACAGACATAGGGAACTCAATTCAAAAGAGAGGACCCTGGTATTTTTGTTAAAAATCACTTAAACTATTGGAAAGCTAATTTTTTATTGTTGCAAAATTTAAAAGAAGTCTTCAAGTTATTATGTTTATCTATCCCCGTTATGGGTCATAATTTTATCAGGAGCTCCCTCAGTGGTTATGGGCCAATGGGTGTTCTCTCAATATACCAACTGGCACTTGGACCTTTTTGAACTTTAGTCCCAAGGAGGAAGATCCAAGAATGCTACTATTTGATTCCTGTTCATGTAATTTTTAAAAATAGTAGTAAAGCATTTAGTAATGAGAATGGAATAAAGAAAATAGTAGCATTGTCCCTAAGAAGAAGAAATCAAGTGGAGTGATACAGAAATTATGCAGAACCTTGAATATCAACACACAAACACTGAATTTAGGTTGAGTATGGAAAACAAAGTGAAAGAATAATTTTATTTCTGTATATGATTCATTATATGTTATGAGCAGTGAAAGGAATAGTCTTTGGGAAAGAGACTTACTAGAATAGATTTCATAAGTTATTATGTCATTAACTCTGAAATGTCTGATTTTGAATCAAAAGTTTAGTTTATTATATCTCAAACAAATAGTACAATCAAAGTATGTTCCTAAATTGTCAACACACTTTTACCATCTTAACGGTAGCTGGTTTAGCCACCAGAGAAGCAGCCTGGAGAGTAAGTGGTGATAAAATTGTGAAATGCATTTTCCACAACTTGTTGAATTGAACATTTTTTCCTTACATAAAGTGGTCCAAAGCATGGAAGAAGTGGTAGTTGGTGGGTACAAGTTCTGGTGGAGAGTTTCCAAGTCCAGCTTCCTCAGTTTGAGCAGTGTGATTTGTGTGATAGCATTGTCTTGTGATAGGATTGGCCTCTTGATATTGGCCAATCTGGGCTGCTTAATCACAGTATCCTCATCATTTTTCTAGTCAGTTGCAGCAGACATTCACTGCAATGGATGGACCAGATTTCATGAAGCTGTAGGGGCAATAACAGCACTGGACCACAAACCAGACACCATGAACTCTCTGTGATGAATATTTGGTTTTGATCTGTGTTTTGGCACTTCATCTCTATCCAGCCATTGTGTCAAATTCTTGCGATTGTGAGAATTAATCCATTTTTATCCCATAACAACAGGATATAGAAATGGTTTGCCTTTTATGGTACAACAGCAAAGCAAGGCAAGCTTTGAGACATTTATCTTCTGACACTTGTTTAATTCATGCGGAACCCATCTATGCAGCTTTTCTACCTTGCCTATTTATGTCAAATGGTTTGATATTGTTGGAATAGTAACATCAAACCTCATGGCTAATTCATACATAGGTTAAAATAGAGTCACTTCCATTATAGCTTACTACTCATCATTATCCACTTTGGTCTCAGGTCACCCACATGGCTTATTTTCAAGACTAAAATCACCAGTAAGGAACTTCTCAAACCACTGACATACTGTGCCTTCATCAGCCACATCCTTCCCAAACCTTTCATTGATATTTCAAGTTATCTGTGTGGCATTGTTTTTATGAGGGAACTCATATTCAAAAATAACATGAAATTTTGACCTATCCATGGTTTTACAAAAACTGCTCTAAAAAATGTAAAAGATAATCACAAGTCAAAATGTACATTTCAAAGAACACAGATGTACCTTTACACTAAGAATAAAACAAAACAAAATGCCTCCAAAGTGTCAAAGTGAAATGTCAAAGATATCAACTGTCAAATTTAGTATTTAAGGAAACTGGATATTCCATACTTAACCTTAATTTAAGAAGGAGTACGTAGAAGAAGAAGAATTTAACTAAATATTAGAAGAACACATGTGGGAATAATAGTTTAGTAATAGAAAGAACTTGGAAGGAAATGTAATACAATAAATGTAGACCTGGTTACAGTCAAAGTGGAAAACAGAGCTATCTAAAATTAGCCAGCAGGGAATGAAGTATGGAGAATCCTCAAAGCACTAAAAGTAAACCTTCCATTTGGTCCTGTAATCCCATTATTAGGCAGCTACCCAGAAGAAATAAAATCATTTTACCATAAGGACATTTGCACTAGAATGTTCATTGCAGTTCAATTCACAATTGCTAAGATGTGGACTCAAACCAAGTGCTCATAAATTCATGAGTGGATTAATAAACTGTGGTATATGTATACCATGGAATACTATTCATCCATAAAAAAATGAAGACTTTACTTCTTTTGTATTAACCTGGATAGAGTTAAAGAACATTCTTCTTAGTAAAGTATCACAAGAATGAAAGAACAAGTATACAATGTATGCAGTACTAATATCAAACCAATAGATAAACAACTATATGCATACAGAGACAAAAACATAATTAAATTCAAGTGGGGGGAGGGGAGATGAGAGAGGAGTAGGAGGGGGATTGGTGTGCTCTTACTTAATGGGCACAATGTAGGGGTATACAACATACCCCTTGGGTGATGGGCTCAATTACAACTTGAACTTTACCTAACAAATGCAAACAGCATAACCTAATTGTACCCTCTCTTATTAATCTGGAAAATAAATACATAAAAAATAGGAATAAAAAAAAATAAAATTACCTAGCAGTAATAACATAATACAAATCAAATCTAATAGAGTAGTGAGAAATAGATACAGCACTTGAATGCATTTATAAAAGCAGAGAGAATTCATAGAAGGTGAAAGAAAAAATAAAGTCACCAGGATATGGATGGGAGGTAAAGCCATGGGAAGAGCAGCAGCCCATGGAGAAGGGGTGGCGAGAAGATAGGAAGTCATCAAATAATCAACTGAGCAGGACCTGAACATTTAAGAATGAATCACTCTAAATTCAACCCATTTTGGAAATTCTGCTCAAATTTCATCTTTCATTAAGCTTTCTCTGAACATTCCTGTTCACAGTCACTGTCTTTTATTTCTCTGTTGTGTGGTAGATAGTTTCTCACACAATTATTAAACTCTGATCCTTACTTGGACAGCTTGGTATATTATCTTCTCAACTGCATTACTCTTTGAAAACTGGGTTCAGAGGTTGTATCAATTTGCATTCTTCATGGATGATAGTCCAACTCTACAAGCAAAGTAGGTACCCAATATTTGCTTTGTTTGCAGATAGATAAATTACACTAAATAAGGAGGACAATCACTTACAACATCACAGAAGAACTGGCAGGAAAAGCCTACTCTTTTTTTGTAGCCTGGAACCACTGGGCTGAGAGTGGAGGTAAACCAACCTTCAAGGAAAGGTTTAGGTTAGACAGACGTGAGGGCAAAGAAAAAGTATATAAATGAAAATAGATTGAAAAGAGAATGTGAGAGAGATGAGAACATCTATTAATAAAAACAAATACTAAGAAACCAATATAAAATGTCAAGATTTTATTTTATGGGTCAAAAACTCAGTAGTTTTACTAATTAGTAGTAAGAGGTTCAGAAACAGTCACTATAATTTCAAATTGATTTTGTATTGCTGATTTGAAGTGGTACTTTGGAAATAGTGGTTCTAAATTTATTTGGGTTCCTTACATGGTTTTGGTACCAAAATACCAGATGATGTTTGTTCTTTTTGTCTCAAGGCAACGTTTCTAAGTCAAAGAAGTTCCCACAAAGAGCACATAAAACCTTAGCTCTTGGAAAGATATTTCCTTGTAGACACCAGGATAGCTGTGAGAGTGGCTTCACTAAACATGTATTATACCAGACACTCCGAGCCTTTTGGTGGTTAGGCCACCACGGTCATGCATGGGATTATGTCTACTATAAGTGCTCCATTTTTACCCTGACTAGTATTAAAAAAAGAGGTTTTTTTTTTTTAAAAATCAGCATCAGCTTTGGGAAGCACCGTTTTATGATGCATAACATTAGGAAACCTTAAAATTACATGTACTAAGAGCAAAATCAGATCATCTCGCTGCAGCAACTGAAATTAAACCTCTTTTTTTCCTTCCAACAAGCCATAGTTAATGTCCAATTACTTGCTGTGAGTTGATGATCTGGATCTGTTTCTCCCATTTCTGAAAGAACTTGTCTGTAATATTCAGATCAGTGCTCCCCCTTTCTGTTTTGCTTTCTGCATTGTTGAGCAAACCTAACCACTAAGGGACATTTAATGCCGTGCCTGGCCTTGTGATTGACAGAGACTCACATTTAGCTCTTTGAAAGACTGTTCTAACATTATGTGAATTGTAGTCAACATTTTTAAAAATTGTGAAGGCACAGAAAAGAGCAGAAGCTCATTCTTCAAAAAAAAAATGTTAAGAACACAGAATATAATTCAGTATTTATTGTAAAATATCTTTCAGAGAGCTAAATTTACCCTGTTAGTTCAAGAATATAAATCACATGACATTTACAATACTTCAACCATAAAATTATACAGATCAGTCTGTTGATGTGACAGCCTGGGGATTATACTGAGAATGCATGAAAAAACAAGTCTCCTTTTATGTATTTTAAATATACATTTTTTTTTAAAAAAAGAATATTTTTGCTGTTCCTTTTAACATTTTTAAAGGTCTTAATGTCTCTAGTTAAGCCCTGGGTGGTGTTACACAATACTGATAGCCATCTTAAACTCAGGTGGTTTCCATTCAAGTCTCATTTTCTTCTTATACTTAAAGGATAAGGTCCTTAAACTCTTTGGACTATAGCACTGTTATCTAAAAATAGCAATTAAAAATCTCTACCTCCATCACAGAGTGCTGGTAGATGCAACAAAGATAACATATGTGAAAATAACTCTAAGTACTATTATCAATTAGAACTAAAAGTCATAGTTAGACAACTGGTCCCAGACAAATAGTGCAAACTCAATTTCCCTTTCCCATCCCTTCTGAATACAACTAAGTACCCCAGAAATCATGCAACAGACACTCATAAAAAGACTCTGGAAGGTGGTAGGAGTAAGGCAGATTAGCTAAGGACCTTAGGTCTGCAATTTCATAGGGCTTTCTTTTAACTCCTGTCTCAGATTGTACAGAAGGAAGGCCCTCAGCCTTGAATTTACAGCAGGTGTATACAAACACAAAAACAAACAACAAGTGAGAAAAGCCTATTCTCTCCGGCCAAAGGACAGCAGGGACCTGGGAGCAGCCTTATCCCTGACCCCCACCTAACAGTACTGGTAGGTTCCTTTGTCTTTGACCTACCTGTTGGTGGTGACACCAGTAAAGCCAGAAAGGCTAACACGTCCCCCATCAGCAGTGGCAGCTGGATGTACCTGCAGTACATGCAGTGATGTCAATGAAGCCCATGTGGGGAACCTATCCTCTGCCCCAATCCTGCAGTATTATGTGGGGAGAGAATATCGGTCAGATCATCTCACAGATCCAGCAACTAGTCACTATGTCTACTAGTAACAACAAGTGGCCTGGGGAAGCATCTTCTGCAACTTGCAGGTGACATCAGCAGGGATATATAAGGATCTCTCAAGAAATAAACAGACCGAAATAGTATTGCAAGAGCTCTAAAACTAAATTGCATTTGCAACTACAGCCTACAAAATAGGCCAGAAGTCTACATGATAAACCCAAACAGGGAAGCTGTCAGCTAATCAGATTTTATCCTACATGTCCATTTAAAAAGAGTCTATGTAAAAATTTCCTGGATAAATTCAAATATAACTCATCATACCAAGAACCAGGAGAACCACAAATTAGATGACAAATGACATCTCATATCAGACGCTGACATCAAGAAAAGTTAAATGTTGGAAATATCTGAGGAGGATTTTAAAGCAGCAATCCTAAAATTGTTTTAACAAGCAATTATGAATTCTCTTGAAACCAGTAAAAAGAAATCTCACAAAAGAAATGGAGGTTATGAAAAAGTACTACCTATAAGTTATAGAACGGAAAAATGAAATAATAGGAATAGAAATCTTGTCAGATGGGTTTAGTAGCAGAGTAGAATAGTAATAGAATAGTGGAATTGAGGTCAGATCCATAAAATTTACTAAAAGAATCCAACAACTTGAAAGAAAAGGACCATTTTTTTTCTAATTCAACAACTTGGAAGAAATGGACCAATCCCTGTAAAACCACAGACGGCCAAAACTAAAACAAGATGAGGTGTATAACCTACATAATCCCATAACCATGAAAGTAATTTAATTTGCAATTAAAATCCTCTTGAAAAAAATCTCAAGGCCGGGGCATTTTACCAAACATTTAAAAAAGAACTGACACCAATTTAACATAATCTCTTCCAGAGCACATATAAAGAGAGAATGCTGACCAACTCATGTGGCCAGAAAGGAGACAAAGATGGTACAAAAAAGAAAATTATGCAACAAGATTTCTCATGAACATAGTCACAAAAACAATCCTCGGTAAAATATTAGCAAGTTGAATAAAGCCCTAAATATATAGAATTATATAATATGTCTGAGCAGGACTTAGCCCAGATAGGCAAGGTTAGCTTAATATTTGAAAATCAACCAATGTAGTTGACTGTATCAACATTTTTTTTTTTTTGAGACACAGCTTCAAGCTGTCCCCCTGGGTTGAGTGCTGTGGCATCACAGCTCACAGCAACCTCCAACTCCTGGGCTCAAGCGAGTCTCTGGTCTCAGCCTCCCAAGTAGCTGGGACCACAGGCGCTCACCACAATGCCAGGCTATTTTTTGGTTGCAGCCATCATTGTTGTTTGGTGGGTCCGGGCTGGATTTGAACCTGCCACCTCAGGTGTATGTGGCTGGCGCCGTAGCCACTTGAGCCACAGGTGCCGAGCCTATCAACATTTTAAATAAGAAATAGCTTATATCACAGGGAAATTCTCTATGTAGACCTCCCAAGGAATCTACCCCAAAGTTCCTATAACTAACCAGTGAGTTTTACTCATAAAACCAAAAACTAGCACACCCAAATCAATCAGATTTGTATATACTAAAAATGAACTTACAGAAAGTTAAATTAAAAACAGAACATCATTTAGCTTTCAAAGACAATGAAATGCTTAGGTGCACACTAAACAAAATATGTACAATGTAATTTTGCCACAAATTACAAATTGCTGATTATGTAACTCAAAAAAGGTTTACACGTGAAAGACTTTTATGTTCATTGATTGGAACACTCAACACAGTAAAGATGTCAATTCTCTTCAGATTAATACACAAGTTGAATGTAGTTCCTACCAAAATCCCAGCAAGATTTTTGTAGATAAGCTTATTCTAAAATTCACATGAAAAGATCAAGTATCTAAAATAGAAAAAAACAATTTTGATAAAGAATAAAGTAGGAAATCCTGCTCTGCCTAATATTAAAGCTTATTACACGGATATAGTGGTCCAGGCAATGTAGAACGAGTAAAGGAACGGGCACACAGACCGATGGAAACCAGCGATTTACGACCAAGGTGCACATACCACTCAATGGAAGAAGCACAAGCTTTTCAACAACCAATGTGGCTGTGGCACTAGCACATCCATAGGGCAAAAACCAAAACCAAAAACAACCACCCTCAACCCAAACCTTATACTTTCCACAAACTTTACTCAAAACAGATCACACACTTAAATGTAAATCATAAGAATATACGATATTTAGGAAAAAGTGTGAAAAAAATGTATGAGACGTAAGGCTATATGAAGAGTTCTTTTAAAATCAAAAGCCTCATTCACGAAAAGAAAAATGATAAGCTGGAGTCATCAAAAATTGAAATCTTTTCCCTGCAAAAGTCCTATCAAGGGAATGAAAAGACAAATTGAAGACCAGGAAAAGATGTTTGTAAACAACATACCTGGTAAAGGAACTTAGATACATACGGGACTTTAAAAACTGAATTTAAAAGCAAAGCAGGCAGAGGATATGACCAAGCGTGCTGCCTATCAGGATACACATGTGACAAATAATTACAGGAAAAGATGTTCATCATCAGCCATGAGGCAAATGAAAATTAAACCCAAAAAGCAGCAACACAGCACATCTAACAGACTGGCTAAAATTTTTTAAAAAGGCACACAGCAAATTCTGGCAAGGAAGCAGAGGAACTGGATCTTCTGTTCACTACTGGTGGGAATGTGAAAGGTATGGCCACTCTGGAAAATAGTTTGGCATCTTCTTCTAAAACTAAAATGAACTTCCCATAAAACCTAGAAACTGTACTTTTAGACACCTGTTTAAGAGAAGAAAACCTGTGTTCTTGTAAAAACCTCTGTTCAAATATTCATAGCAACTTTATTCGTATTAGCTAAAAACTGGATACAACCTGCAAGTCCTTTGATGGGTAATGTTTCCACAGACTGTGGTGCACCCATGTCACAGTGTACTGACACAGTATACAGCCATAAAAAGTAGAAACTATGGAAATACACACCAGAATATATTTCAACAGAATTATGTTGAGTGGGAAAAGCTAATCTCAAAAGGTTACGGGGTGTGTGAGTCCATTTACTGCACTAAATAATTAGTGCTTTTATCTTTGAAATACAAATGTTATTTGAATGGAGAATAGATTAGTGGTGGTGGTCAAGGATTAGAGATTTGCCAGGGGGAGGACATGGAATGGCTATGAAGAGGTAGCATAATGGAGCCCCGTGGTGATGGAAAAGTTCTAAAACACTCCACAAGTGACATAATCATATGGCACTACACACACACACACACACACACACACACACACAAGTACTAGTATAACTGGCAAAGTCTGAATAAGCCCTGTATATTGTACCAATATCGGTCTCTTGGTTTTGATATTATATTTATGTAAGCTGACACTGCTAAGGTTTATGAGGGGTGTCTAGTTCCAAGTTCCTTTGCAACTTACTCTGAACTTATAATTTTTTTTTTTAGAGACAGAGTCTCACTTTATTGCCTTCGGTAGAGCGCTGTGAGGTCACAGCTCACAGCAACCTCAATTCCTGGGCTCAGGCAATTCTCTTGCCTCAGCCTCTCAAGTAGCTGGGACTACATTGTGCCCACCACAATGCCTGGCTATTTTTTTTGTTGCAATTTGGCTGGGGCCTCGGTATATGGGGCCAGCCCTACCCACTGAGCCATAGGCACTGTCCTGAATTTATAATTCTTTCAAGATAAGTTTTTAAAAAATCGTATTTAAAACATTCTGAAATCATTCTGCTACTCTGCAGAGCAGACAGATTTGAAGATGTTAATATTATTTTAAAAGCTATATATATGAAGGAGTAAGGATAAGATATAACTCATTCATAAATATAAAAGTAACTTGAGCCATTAAGAAACAAAGTAGGACAGAATTTTATAATCCTTACATAGCTATAACTTTATAGCTACAATAATAATTGGAGGGCAAAATACATAAATAATTAGTGCAGGAATGATATTCAAAACACTTAGAAATTTTTATGGTCTGGACATCAACCAATCCGTTATAGATAGTAGGGTCCATTAGAAGAAAGGCCAGCCACAAACAACTCAAAATTTGGCACTGGTGGAACAACAGTGGAAATTCCATTCTGAGTGATTTATTTTGGATAAAGTGCATTATTTCATCCACAAACAAATTTGTATTCCTAAAATGTTGGTATTTCTGAGTGTTCCTGAGCCAAAAATACTGGAGAAGGCACTATATTATTGGGTAAAGCATACTTCAAAATACTGCTATAGAAAACACACGACTAATAGGAGGAATTATCAGTCAACTAGGAAAGAATTAATTGCTTCTATTAAGCTAATTGACATTTCCTACTTTTTGACAAAAACCTTTAAAATATCAGTATAGAAACAAAGAAAAAATATTCAAAGGGGTCCACAATATTTGAAAATAGGTGTTCAGTATTTACACATATATAAATGTTTAATACATATTTTTAAATTTCAGAATATTAGGGGATATGCATGTTTTTCTTGACATACTCTTCTTGTACAGATTGTGCCTAAATTGTAAGTGTGCCCTTCAGCCAGATAGCACACACTGTATCCAGTAAATGTGAATTTATATATGCAAATTTTTACAATTTTGAAGTTTTAGCAGTTGAATAGTTAATATCGTTAGAATCCCTTTTAATGAATTCTTCCTAGTAGAAAAATTCCGAGGTGCTTTACAAACATAATCTTATCAGGTTTATCAGACCAGTGAAAACACTTAAAAATAAAATTAGTTTAGTTATACTTAATCTTCTTGAGAAATTAGGGTCACCAATTATCAAGATTAATTTAATGAGAAAACAGACCAAAGCCCCTATTTAAGGGGAGACAAATTATGTGGTCCAGAAATAGAATCTGAAGTAGGAACACAAACATGGGGCATCTCTTAATCTGTGTGTCAACTATATAAAACGCACTTAAAAAAAGAAATGGAAACGAATTATTTTTCTACTATCTTAGAAAGGTAACCTCCTCCTGAAAAAAAGGTTTAATAAATATCATAAAGCATGGATTATGTTATATTTGTTCATGTGCATTTTAGATGCAATTTTGTAAAAGGCAGATTAAGTAATAGTTCAAAGGATTAGTTAATGCCAGTTGAAAGGTAGTTCTCATGCAGGTAAGTAGGTTAACATTATGTGATTTTTTTTTCTGCACTAACATAAGAAAACTCACTTATAATTTAGAGATGTTAAATATGAAGTCAACCAGTTCATATAGATGTAATCATAGCCTCATAAAAATTTAGGGATGCCATAATAGGATAAAGGGGAACCCCCACCCAGGGATTATATTAACATCAGGCGAAATTAGCTAGATGGATAATTTTAGCCTACACAGATTTGTTCATTTCCATCTATGCAGGACCCTAGACTAGAGTAGACTAATCTGAAGCTGTTACAGTAGGTCTACTATTCTAATTTTTTTCCTCCTCATCTTCTATGAGGCTAAACTGCTGGCTCAGAGTACCACCTGAAAGGAACAAAGTAAGCAGTTATTTAAAATTTATGGTGAAACAAACACTGTGTTTTCTGTAAGTGAGACTAAATCGGCATGAAATAGGTATCATTCCCATTTTCCAGGTAAGAAAACCTAGGTTCCCAGAAATGAAGCATTTTATTCAGAGTGCCCATGGATCTGGGTTTGGGGCAGAGTTTTCCCTGACTCTGAATCCTAGACAATTTCTTCTCCTCAATAAATAGTGTGGTTTAGTTAGTGTTAATAACATCTTAACTTTGAGAAAAGAATGGTACTAATTCACTTTTGATTTTACCCTATCTCAGTGGTTCTTGTGGGGTGCATCACCACAGGAACGTCAGTGATTGGATGTATCTCAGGAGAAATCCCATACTATTGATTCTGGGGAGACAGATACGATGGGGTTTGATATACAGTTCAACCAATCTTGCATCCAAATTATTTAACAGTTAACTGCTATTTCTCTGATATTTTCAAAACAATTATACTGGCTTTCTAAACAGCCCTCCCCTAAATACTAATATTAGGATCCAGTACTAGGTGGAGACACTTTTTTTCTGCTAGGTAAGACTGATGCTAAAACTCCAAAAATTCAGAGTTGTGGCAAAGGCACAGAACACAATGACGTCAGTATTTTTAACTGTATTGTGAGGGGAGGAAGTTTGTTTTTACGTTTAATAGCAGCATCATCCTTGAGAGAAAAAAGGCAAAATGATTGCTTTACTATTTGTTTAATGTGTATTTATACCGAGCAATCCATGCTCCTTTTATCCCTGTGATACCATTGAGAAAACATTTGCTAGTTTTTTCTCTTGCCCAAGAATAACTGAAGTGGATTATCTCTCCTCCTATCTCTTACACTTGTCTTCCTTCTTGTAACTGTTAAACAAGGAATTAACTTGATACATCTATGTTAAACAGATCTGAAGATGCAAATATTTACAAACACCTACCTACATCTACCTCCACACGACCTTACATACACTCATACATAGTAGGAACAGATATACAATATGATATATAATCTTCAGTGATTAAAACACAAATTATGATCATAAAAAGGATTTATGATATGCAGCCCAGTAAAATTTAAAATGTACAGTTTAAAAATTATATCACTGAAATTTCTGCTTCTAGATTGGATGGAAAGAGAAGCTGATAATCCATGAGAAAATAGAAAATCTAGAAAATGTGAAAAATAAACAGTTTAAAGGGATCAGAGTCAGCAGAAGCAACAAGGCCTAGAAGGTCCCCTCCGCAAGATTCTTAAGGGAAGAGAACCCTGGAGAGGTCAGGGAGGAATTTGCAACTCATTTTGTTGATTCTGGACTTTTGGAAGAGCCCAGACTTGGCCTAGAAAGAAGGTCATAGCTGGGCTTTAGAGAAAGCAGGAGAGAGTTGAGGAATCTTGAGGGATGGGAGTGACAAATATAGATGTGAGAGATCTCAAACATTTAGCCAATTATTCCCTGACATTTGTCAAATTCTGAAGCCACAGCATGTAGAGGCAGAAAAGCTAAGCTAACCCCCTGAAAGCACTCCAGATTTTTGACAGTCTTGCAACCCTTAGAAGAAAAATATTGAAAATTTTGGCATTCAAGACCTACCAAGAGAAAAGCCACACATGAACACAGTAGCTTAGGGTCTGTCCTGTGGATCAATTTACCCACACTGATGAGCTAAGAAAAGCTTATACACTTTTATATTGTTGGGAAAAGAATCGAAAGGAGAATAATATTTTGTTATATGAAAGCATATGAAACTCAGATTTTTGTGTCCACAAGCAAAGCCTTACTTGTCAGAACACATCCATGACTTTTGTGGGTTGACTTTGGCATTTTTGCATAATGAATAGTTGCAAGAGGCTGGATGATCTGCAGAGTTTAAAATATTTACTGTTTCCCCGTTACAGAAAATGTTTGCCAGCTTGCATGAGGCTATTAATTGAAAATCTTGGTGGGCAAACATTCTAAGAACATGGGTAAACCAGAGACTGATTGAACTGACCTCTGGATTACCTGCATACCCTCCAGGACCCTCAAGTTGGTCCAGTTCTGGATTAGGTTACAGTAATTAGCCTTCACCCTATCTGCTTAGCAGAAGAAGGGTAAATCTTTGCTGGAAACAGATATTATCATTTGGTACCTCTACCATTCTAGCATTCAGAAAATTACTCCACTAAGTTTGTTTGGTCTGAACTAAAGTATAACCCCGATAAAGAAGCCTAACTCAACTGACAGGTTCAGTAACAATCCATTAACATCCAACATTTTAAGCAAGTAGTATTAATCTGTTATTTAAAGAAAAGAAAAATAAAAGATAAGTAACAACATGAACTTAAAAGCAATTTTCTTGGCAAGACAATTTAAAATACATGTCTGGAATCACAGAATTCTAACTACATGTTAGTTTCCATTATAAAACATTTCAGTAATATACAGAATAAAGGCTATGAATTATTTATTGTGTTGAAAATGAAAACAGTAATTGACCAGTTATAAATCATTCTGAGCTGAGCTAGAAACTGAATTTTAGGACTCTTTTTCCAATGACACAGGGTTCAGGGGCACTGGCATCATATTTTAGGCATCTACCACCCTAAAAAGACTCATAACATACAGATGTGGGAAAAACTGATAACACTAGAATATTATAATTATGCACTACATTATGCACTATCCTGCATCTCTCCCAGGATTTTAAAATTTGGCTTTTTGCAATGAAAAGAACAACTCAAAGGAGCAAGACAGCTGAGCAGTTCAATATGTCACAGCATTGCAAAATTTTAAAATCCATTTTAATTAAGATATACCAAGGTTCACATCTATGACATAAGTAAATCATAACTCCTACATACAACTAATCAGGTCATTTTAATTTTCAAACCATCATAATTTTCAGCATGTCTTATTGGTGGCAATGAAATGTAACCTAATTGTGCCCTAAAGTCCAGGTCATGTAATAATTTTAGGCAATGCATCATTGTGCTATTATGCAAATGAGATGCAGATATGGCTATGAATATAAAATTAACTATGGATATTGATTAAAATTCAGATATTTGTGCATTTCTATATGTCCATATAAATTGCAATCTCTAATTTTTAATTTAACTTGGTAGTCTACCTAGCCGTGAACAGTCACCATATAATGTAGGTTGTACAATTTCATTTGAATACTATCTGAGAAAGCCAAAATTACTCATAAAATGAGAGGACTTTTAGAATTAGGGACTTTTAAAAACTTTTTTTGAAGTTTAAATTGACCCTGTCTCTTTCTTTGCTTTTCAGAGCTCCTCAGCGACAGGTGCCTCTTGGACAGAGCTCTAATAACTTGATCACCTGATCAAACGGTAAGTCATCAGGGCAGTTTGCCAGGTCATTTCAGCTAAATTACAAGCGCTCGTTTAAAATTAAACTCAGTATTTTTAAAAATTATAAATATCACTAATAACATATTTCACCTATGTAATGAACTGATTTAAAAATAAAGCTTACATTTATCTAGTCCTAATTTAAAAAATTTTCCCCCTACATAAAAACAGCCTATTTTTAAACAAGTCAATATCATTATATTAAGAACCAGAAAATACTACAGTTAATCTAAGACATTCGTGTAATTAGTTATTTTATTGAAATGTCTGAATAAAGGACAGTATATAATATCTATCTTCATACTACTGATTCCTGGATAACTGGTAGAATGCTATGCTTTTGAACACAAAACAAATATTATAGTTCCACAATTCTGTTTCTCATATGCATCATATCTGGTTCTAATTAAAAGATCAGAGTCCTCAAAGAGACATATTGTGAACAAAAAAGTCCTTCATAGGTGGTGGAAAGTCAGGCCAGGAGTCACACAGCACCAACAGAGATGAGAGAGATGTGATATTCAGCACATTCCCCTCAGAGAGCAAAAGCAAAGCCACATGGCCCTGCTGAAACGCCGAGTTAATCCTCTCCTAGCTGAGCATTAAACATTACGTCTTTAAAACTGTTTCAACTACATTACTGCTACTTTAGGTGAGACTCTCCTTTCAGAAACACAAACATTCTCAAAGCGCATTGCTGAGACACCATAAAAACTTAATAACCTACCATTTTCTTTGCACTCTTCTGGAGGTTTAGCCTTTTTCGCAAGTCGTGGATCCAGCCATGATGTTGTCTTTGTGTTATGGCTGAAAAGAAAAGAGATCACTCTGAACAGACACATACTAAAAGGAATCAAGTTTATTCCTTAAGAAAAAAAAAAAGCGGGGTTAGTCCAACAAAATTGCAATCGATACACTTAATTTGCTTACTGGTTCTGAGTAGCCCTGGAGGTGGTGTAACAGTAATTGTGAAGGCAGCTGTAAATTTGGCAACCTCAGCTCCCTGTCCTCAAAGCAGCTATTTTTATTAAAATCAACTAGAATGTTGCCAAGTTAACCTCATTGAAAATGCAGAACTCATCCAGAGCAAAAGGAATTTATTACAAATACAGGATTCTCCAGTTGGAAGAGCACAGTCTACAGGCTCTGATAATGTTTCCTGAGTTTTTAAAAGAATTATTTTCATCTTCAACCTGCCCTTTTCATAAACGGTTGTTTTGTTACTCTTTAACTACAGAGCTGGCAGAAGCAATACCGAAGTGATGCAAATTACAGCATGTTCTTGGGATTCTTACATTTCCTCAAAAAAATAATTAATAGCCATTTTATTAACTCACATTGGGCTACCTTCCCTCTAAATACTTTCAACGCAGTTAGGAAGGGAGGGAATAAACATGTCTGCATTCTAATGTTTCTGGAAGGAAATCTGCAGAAATAAATAAAACATGAAATGTTTGTTTTGAAAAAAGTGTTTTGTGTATATGTCTTTTGCCAGAAATTTGAAAAGCAAAAGAAAGATGTTTTTAGAACAGAGTTAAAGTGGTCCTCGAATCACCTGAGCTGGATTTATTAACAATGCATATTCTAGATCCTTAGGGGACTACCAAATCAGAATCTTTGCGGTGGGGCTACAAAATCTCCATCCTTGGCAAGCACTCCAGGTAATTCTTATGCACATTGTAATTCAAGAACCACTCAATGGCTCATAACTGCCCATTGGAGCTAAAATATTTATTGTGTGCAGCTGTCTCGGGGGATCTCCTCTAGCAATGGCCAAATTAACAAGACTGTGACATTTGTGAGGGCTTTGGGAAAAGAATGAGCAAAGTCGCAGGTGTGGGAAAGTGTGAGGTTTATACAGGGAATAGTTAGAAGGCCAATGAAGGGAACATGAAAGGGAAGAGGAGAAAACAGACTGGAAATAGAAATTAGGGTCAGATAATAGGAACACTTGAGCACAATTGCAAGGGGGTCAAAATGATAATGATGACATCAATTTCACAAATATTGTCTTTCTTCAAAGAAATTTAACTATATTTTATCTTATCTAATAAACCAATCTGCACATAAAAGGAAGGTCAGGAAACTCACCCAGGTGGTAGGGACTTGTAGAGAGGAGGTTTCCACCTAATAAGGGGGATTTCAAGTCAGGAAGGTGGGGGAAGGAGTTAAGATCAATGGTGGAAAGCTATTTCATGCTGTTACAACGTTCTTCAGATGGCATTTTCTGGATGATCATCACATCTGTCTACCTGTGGAGTTATCTTTGATTTTAGAACTGTGACATTAAAACCGTTGGGTCATGGAGTTTCTGTTCCTGAAGAAGATCCCCTTTTATTTCGACTTTCATGGGAGATAATGAGAGAGTACTCTTCGTTATTTTCTTCACATTTATGAGCTCTTCAATGATAAATGCCTCTGAACAAGGCTGTAATAATTTGATCAGATAAAGACTATGAATTTGATCAAATGATAAATCATCAAGAGAGCATGACAATTTCTATTTTTCCCCAATTTGACCTTTGTAAAGTCTGATCATGCTTCATTATCACATTTTAGAAGGATATAAAGTATTGGAGACACTTTTCATCTGGTTCTGGCTGTTGTTTGTATGATATAAATATTACATCGTCTTTCTCTCTGAATATTTGAAGCCCATGGATGGGTTGTGGAATACCCTAACCAGGAAAGGAGCTGAGCTCAGGGGCAAAGAGCACCCTTGAGCATGACAACCAGCCAGTGTGGAACCAAATACAGAAAGTATGAAATGTTTTCTTCTGGCATGGGAACATCTGGACCTTTGACCTGCTTAATCTGGCTTGATTTGTTAACACAGGCACCATGTTCCTCTAGGGGAAATGCAGCCATAAAGGCATTGGTCTAAGAGCCATTAGGGTTCCAAAAAGATGTATTTACTGATCCAGAGAGATCTTAGATCACAGACAGACTGGCTGATGGATGGCCAAGATGAGGGTCCTATGGGCATCTCCAGAGAGGAAGCCATAAGAGCAGCCACTCAGCCATACTGTACATCAGTGTCACTGTGGGTACTGCAGCCTCAGGGCAGACCAACATGTGGAGAGAAACACCAGACCCCTCCTCGCACTCCCTTCCATCACCTGACACAAGTCCTTTGCCAGATCTTCTCCTGAGCCACATCTTGTTTCTCAGGTTCTAACTATGCTGAACATGAGGGTCAGAGGGTCACTGGGTTCAGGATTTACTGCTTTCAGTGTAAAAAAAAAAAGTCAATTTAAAAATGCTCTTTATAGGCTGGGCATGGTGGTTCATGCCTGTAATCCTAATATTCTGGGAGGCTTAGGCAGGTAGATTGCTTGAGCTCAGGAGTTGGAGACCAGCATGAGCAAGAGTGAGACCCCCATCTCTACTAAAAATAGCCAGGCATTGTGGCAGGCTCCTATAGTCCTAGCTACTAAGGAGGCTGAGGCAAGAGTGAACGCTTAAGCCCAGGAGTTTGAGGTTTCTGTGAGCTATGATGCTATGGAACTCTACCCAGGGTGACAGAGTGAGATTCTGCCTCAGAACAAAAAAATTTTCTTTATAGACAATCCTCAGTTCAAAGTGTACATGTATATACGTGTGTGTCGATGTTTCTAGGAGGTAGGAGGAAATGTTAGGAGGTAGATAAGGAAAATAATTTTCCCTTCTTTCTGTTCTCACATGCTTCTTCTAAATCCTTTCCCCACTTTAGCGAACAGTTATTTCTAGGACTCTAGACATATTCACAAAAGCAAAGACATCCATGGAAAAGTATTGAGGGACCATTACTAAGCTACTGCAGGGAGTTAAATTATCCTTTCTATACCACACCACAAGGGGCCTCTATACTGGCTAATTTAGTAAAGAAATGTGCATTTCCTGAGCTTATATAAAGCATTTCATTACAGGATGATTTTTTCTTTAGTTTGAACTAGCACTAACGATGTGTCACTTTAATACATTTTGACAGATTGAATCTCTTATAGTTAGCATTTTGAGTTGATCTTCAAAAATGTTTCTGAAATAAATATGGGTAGTAGTTACCTCTAGTAATTGTCTTAAAACGTCACATGAAGATACAGCACAGTATTTTTCACTCGTGGCTCCCACTAGCCCTGTAATTTGTCTGGTCCTTCAAGATGCCTTACAAGAGAGGTATTTGTGATGCATTTGCGAGACTACAGAGCAAGTGGCTTTTCTACTTCGTTTAAATTATATATTTTTAAACCTTAATAATTCCACTAGAAAATAGGATTCAGTGTTGGGCAGAAAACTATGTAGGGATTTTTCTTATTCTGTATAACCAAGTTTGAGGAAGTGATTTCTTTGTGTTTTCCTAGCTAGGGTAGATTCAGACACATGACATCAGTTTTCTGTATCTATCTAAGTTGTATGTCATAAAAATGCCAAGAAAAGAAAATGCTAACACTATATAATCTTAAATTTCAATTCACAGAGACACATACACATATACAGGCTTCATTTGCACAGGAACTGTTCTTATTTTAGCTGGGGAATGGAACAGATATTTTCTAGGACCTTTAAATCATAATAATATACATATAGTACTGCTTTATGCATTTCTATGGATAAAGCTAATGTGATGATCATGGAAAGTAAGAGATTAAATAGAAAACAACAGCAGCCGTTAATGTTCAATGTTATATTGAAAAATTCATACAAAACCTTCGAAATAATGGTTAATCATATGGATATATCCAAAACTCTTCTCTGATGCTAAACTAAATACCGGGTCTATTTGGAAGACTAAACCAAAATTCAACCAGTAAAATTTTATTCAACTCTACAAGTGTAGTTTAAATTCATATCAGAATGGCCTTGCTATGCAATAGACTGACCTGCAGTGAATCAGAAATTTCTGTACATTCTGTAAGCTTAACCTTTGCCAAACTGACAAAAGCAGCAGGTTAAATAATACCTTATCTTCTGAGAAAACATTCTTCTCACATTAAACATGCTTCATTTCAAAAGAAAAGCTACTTACAGGACAGCACCTCACTGGAAAGTCATTCTAACTATCTCACACATTTCTTGATTGTCTGCTGTGTGAGAGAGTGCACCAAAACTTCACCTGCATCACCTCATTTAGTGCTAACCAGCCTCTCTGGCTAAGTATTCTTAACTCCATTTTAGAGATGGAGAAACAAAGGTTGAGAGAAGCTGGGATAACCTGCCCAAAATTACATAGCTAGTGAATGAAAATGAAAATGCTAACATCAAGCCTAGATATAGCTGATTTCCAAGTCCAGGGTTTTTAATGGCCTGAAACCCAAGTCTCATACTTTTGCTTTTTCTACCAAAGTGCTTTGTTTCACTCCATAAGATGGTAATCAAAGTCTGTTTCTCAGCTTCTGCCAGGATGTTAGAAATAGACCTTTAGTTACCATTTATGAGTAGTAACCACACTTGAATTCCCTTTGTAAGTGAGTTTTAAGTGCCTGGCACTTAGTAGGTGTTACATTAAATTGCCCATGCACAGAGAGGAAAGAAAGTACTGCAACTAAGGAGGCATCCCTAGAAATTTTTTTTCCATATAAACTTAAATTCTCTTTTCAAATATTAATAACTTTCAAATCAGAGGTTGAGGGTTTTTAAGGTAAGGCTATTGTATACCTCCTGTCTCCTTCTTTCTGTGCTTCTCTTCTTTCTGTCAATATTCCCTTTTACTCACCCCTCTCCTTTCTTCTTTTTTAAAATCTTTTTTCCCTTCTTGTCAATCTTCTCATCCTTTTAGTCCTGTACCAAAAGGATTCACTGAAACCTTAGGCCAGAGGCACGGTAACTTAAAGAGCAAGAGGAAGTGAAAGGAAAATTAGAGCAAGGAAACATATAAAAGAAAACATTCATAAGGAAGAATAAGCAGGAAAATCCTGGCAACATGAAAAGCCAGTCCAGAGCAACCCCTCCTCCCCAATGAGGTAGCTACTGCAGAGGAGTCCACCTATAAAGAAATGTTAGAAAAGACAGAAGGGGAATTTTAAATACAGATGATGAAAACAATGAAGGAAATTGCTGAGAAAGTGGAACATATCAAAAAGGAAATCCCAAAGTAGAATCAAGTAAGAGATGAATGACACAAAAATATAGAAAAGATATAGCAGAGCTGAAAGAATTAAAGCAGTCAATTAGGAACTTAAGGATGCAAATAGAAAGTATTAACAACAGATTAGATCATGCAGAAGAAAGAATCTCAGAGGTAGAGGACACAGCCCTTGAGATAACTCAGATAGTTAAAGAGGTAAATAAATAAATAAATAAATAAATAAATGAATGAATGACAGAGAGAGCGAAAGAGGGAGCAAGCAGAAGCAGAATGTTCACTGACAGAATTGTGGGACTTTATGAAGCATTCAAACATATGAGTTATAGGCATCCCAAAAGGGGAAGAAGAATGCTCCAGAGGAATGGAAGCCACACTAGAGAATATTATAAATGGAAATTTCCCAAATATCACAAAAAATTCTGACACTCCTTTCAGAGAGGTATTGGACTCCAGGTCACCTCAACTCAAATAGAGCTTCTGCAAGACATTTGTGATGAACCTGTTCAAAGTCAAGACAAAAGAAAAGATTCTTCAAGCTGCCAGTAGTAAGCGCCAGTTGACCTACAGGGTCAAATCTATCAGTGTGACTGTAGACTTCTCTAATGAAACTTTTCAAGCCAGAAGACAACGGTCATCTACCATTAATCTACTTAAACAGAACAACTTCCAGCCCAGAATCCTATATCCTGCTAAGCTAAGCTTTATAATTGACAAAGAAATTAAATCTTTTACTGATATGCAAACACTGAGGAAATTTGCCACAAGACCAGCTCTACAGGAAATATTTCAACCTGTTCTACACACTGACCACCACAATGGACCACCAGCAAAGTGAGCACCCAGAAATTAAAGGACAGAACCTGGCTTTCATAATGATGCAAAAGATAAAACTAAGCAATGGACTTTCACAAAATAAGCTGAATAGAATGCTACCACACTTACCAATTATCTCAATACATGTTAATGGCTTGAATTCCCCACTGAAGAGGGACAGACTGGCTGATTGGATTAAAAAACACAAGCCTTCCATTTGCTATCTGCAGGAAACACACCTAGCCTCAAAAGACAAATTAAAACTCAGAGTTAAGGGTTGGAAGACAATTTTTAAGGCAAATGGAATTCAGAAGAAAAGAGGGGCTGCAATCTTATTTTCTGATAATGAGTAGATTTAAAGCAACTAAAATGAACAAAGACAAAGATGGATACTTCATATTGGTCAAGGGAAAAATACAACAAGAAGACATTTCAGTTCTAAATATTTATGCACCCAACTTGAATGCTCCCAGATTCTTGAAATAGACCTTAATTAGTCTGAGCAATATGATATCCTATAACACCATCATAACCCTCCTCTTATAAAGCTCAACAGATCCTCTAAGCAGAAATTAAACAAAGATATAAGGGACTTAAATGAGACCTTAGAACTGTGCATGATAGACTATATAGAACACTCCATACCAAAGCTAAAGAATATACATTCTTCTCATCAGCCCATGGAACATTCTCCAAAATTGATCATATTCTAGGACACAAAACAAACCTTAACAGAATTAAAATTTTACCTTGTATCTTCTCAGACCACAAGGCACTAAAGGTGGAATTCAACTCCCACAATAACAATGCCACACAAAGGCATGGAAATCAAACGACCTTATGCTGAATGACAGTTGGGTGCAGGAAGAAATAAAAGAGGAAATCAGTAACTTCCTGGAGCATAACAACAATGAAGACACAAGCCACCAAAACCTGTGGGATACAGCAAAAGCAGTCCTGAGAAGCAAATTTATTGTTTTCTTCTTCTTTTTTAATTTTTTTTTAGCCACCATGTCTGGCTTAATGTGAGATTTTTTTTTTTAATTTTATGAAGTCAAATACACATAGCTCATGCATACATTCATGCATATGTGGGGTAAATTGTGATTTTTTTAATACAATCTGATGTGGTTACATCAAACCAATCATCATAGCTTCCATCTCATTTACTTGATTATTGTGCCAAAACATCTATGTTCTACACTTCACAGATTTGACTTGTACCCTTGTCATATACTCCATAGGTGTGGTGCTTTCAATGCCTATATCCAAAAAACAGAAAGAGAGCACACACATCAATAAACTCACAAGCCATCTTATGGAATTGGAAAAAGAAGAACAATGTAACCCTAAACTGAACAGAAGAAAAGAAATATCCAAAATTAAATCAGCAATTAATGAAAACAAAGGAATCATTCAGAAAATTAATGAAACAAGGAGTTGGTTTTTTGAAAAAATAAATAAAATAGATAAACCTTTGACCAGACTAACTAGAAATAGAAAAGTAAACTCTCTAGTAACCTCAATCAGAAATGATAAAGGGGAAATAACAACTGATGCCACAGAGATACAAAAGATTATCTCTGAATACTACCAGAAACTCTATGACCAGAAATTTGACAATGTGAAGGAAATGGATCAATATTTGGAAACACACCCTTTCCCTAGACTTAGCCAGGAAGAAATAGATCTCCTGAACACATGAATTTCAAGCACTGAGATCAAAGAAACAATAAAAAGTCTCCCAACCAAAAAATGCCCTGCTCTGGATGTCTTCACACCAGATTTCTATCAAACCTTCAATGAAGAGCTTAGCCCCATATTGCCGAAATTATTCCAAAAAACTGAGAAGGAGGGAAACTTCTCCAACACGTTCTATGAAGCAAACATCACCCTGATACCAAAACCAGGAAAAGACCCAACTAAAAAGGAGAACTTTAGGCCAATTTCACTAATGAATATAGATGCAAAAATTCTTAACAAAATCCTAGCCAATAGATTACAGCTTGTCATCAAAAAAGTAATACATCATGATCAAGTAGCCTGGTTTAACATATGCAAGTCCATAAACATTATTCATTATATCAATAGAAGCAAAAACAAAGACCACATGATCCTCTCAATAGATGTAGAATAAGCATTCAATAAAGTCCAGCATCTTTTTCTAATTAGAACACATAAGAGTATAGGTATAGTTGGCACATTTCTTAAACTGATAGAAGCTATCTATGACAAACCCACAGCTAATATTTTATTGAATGGAGTAAAACTGAAAACTTTTCCACTTAGAACTGGAACCAGACAAGGTTGTCTTCTATCACCACTACTATTCAATATAGTGCTGGAAGTTCTATGAATTAGAACAATTAGGCAAGAGAAGGAAATAAAGGGCATCCAAATGGGAGCAGGGGAGGTCAAACTCTCCTTCTTTGCTAACGATATGATCTTATACATAGAGAACCCCAAAGGTTCAACCTTAAGACTCTTGGAAGACATCAAAAAATACAGTAATATCTCAGGATAAAAAAATCAATGTCCACAAGTCAGTTGCCTTTGTATATACCAATAACAGCCCAGATGAGATGCTAATAAAGGACACAACTCCCTTTACCATCGCTTTAAAGAAAATGAAATACCTAGGAATATACCTAACAGAAGAGGTAAAGGACTTCTATAAAGAAAATTATTAAACCCTGAGAAAAGAAATAGCAGAGGATATTAACAAATGGAAGAACATACTATGCTTATGGCTGGGAAGAATCAACATTGTTAAAATGTCTATATTTCCCAAAGCAATCTATAGATTCAATGCCATCCTTATTAAAATACCAACATTGTACTTTCAAGACCTGGAAATACATAATATTTTATTGAATGGAGTAAAACTGAAAACTTTTCCACTTAGAACTGGAACCAGACAAGGTTGTCTTCTATCACCACTACTATTCAATGTAGTGCTGGAAGTTCTATGAATTAGAACAATTAGGCAAGAGAAAGAAATAAAGGGCATCCAAATGGTAGCAGAGGAGGAACCAAAAAAACCAAAAAAAAAAAAAAAAAACTTTGTATAGCTAAGGCAGTTCTTAGTAATAAAAACAAAGCTGAGGGCATCAGCCTACCAGACTTTAGCCTGTACTACAGGCCCTAGTGGTCAAAACAGGATGGTACTGGCACAAAAATAAAGACATAGACATTTGGAATCGAATAGAAAACCAGGTAATGAAACTAACACCTTAGAGCCAACTAATCTTTAATAAACCAAACAAGAACATACACTGGAGGCTAGAATGTCTAGTCAATAAATGGTGCTGGGCAAACTGAATATCCATGTGGAAAAAACTAAAGTAGACTCACACCTTTCTCCACTCACAAAAATTGATTGAAGATGGATAAAAGTCCTAAATTTAAGGCATGAAATGATAAAAATTCTCAAAGAAGGCATAGGAAAAACTCTTGAAGATATCAGCCTAGGGAAAGACTTTATGAAGAAGACTGCCGTGGCAATTGTAACAACAACAAAAATAAACAAATAGGTCTTAATTAAACTGAAAAGTTTCTGTACAGCTAAGGAGACAACAACCAAGGCAAATAGACAACCTACACAATGGGAAATAATATTTGCATATTTTGAATCAGACAAAGGTTTGATAACTAGGATCTATAGAGAACTCAAATTAATCAACATGGAAAAAGCCAACAATCCATTATATCAATGGGTAAGAGAGATGAACAGAACCTTCTCTAAAGAAGACAGATGAATGGCTAACAAACATGAAAAAATGCTCGTCATGCCTAATTATTAAAGAAATGCAAATCAAAACCACCCTGAGATATCATCTAACCACAGCAAGAATGGCCCACATCACAAAATCTCAAAACTACAGATGCTGGTGTGGAAGTGGCAAAAAGGGAACACTTTTACACTGCTGGTGGGAATGCAAACTAATACAACCTTTTTAGACAGAAGTATGGAGAACCCTCAAAGAACACAAGTTAGACCTCCCGTATGATCCTGCATTCTCATTATTAGGATTCTACCCAGAAGGAAAAAAAAATCTTTTTACCATAGGAAATTTGCACTAGACAGTTTATTGTAACTCAATTTACAATCACTAAAATGAGAAAACAGCCTAAATGCCCCCCAACCCAGGAATGGATTAACAAGCTGTGGTATATGTATAACATGGAATACTATTCAACCATTAAAAAAGATGGAGACTTTACATCCTTTGTATTAACCTGGATGGAAGTGGAACACATTATTCTTAGTAAAGCATTACAATAATGAAGAAACATGAATCATAGGCACTCAATTTTGATATGAGAACAATTAATGACCTAGTACACAGTGGGGGGTGGAGGAAGGGCAGAACAGAGAGAGAGAGAAGGATGGAGGTGGGTGGGAGAAAGGAAGAGCAGAGAGAGGAAAAGAGGGAGGGGAGTGAGAGAAGGGAAGAGCAGAGAGAGGGAAGGAGGGAGGGGTAGGGGTCTCAGAGGGGTAAGACATAGTTATAAGAGGGACTTTATCTTACAAATGTAATTAGTATAACCTGCTTTCTTGTACCCTCAATGAATCTCCAACAATAAAAAAAAAAGAGGGAGAGAGAGAGGAAGAGAAAGAAAAAGCACATACACATAACCCCCCCTTAAACTAACAAACAAAGAAAAAAATATTCAATCTTATGCTAAAAACTTAAACTAAAGTTCTTTAGTTATGCTAAAGAACTAGGCTGATAAAACAAGTGTTTTTTAGAAGTGAAAGTTAAAATTTCTTTCCTCTTCTTCTCTCCTTTCCTTCCTTTATATTACCACCTCAATCAAAGAATGTTTTTACTACTGTACAAACACTGGAGTGTTTTTTTCTAGAAACTGAAATTGTATTAGTGGAATAAAAAACCTTATCAAATACACTTTTTCCTTTGCTCCATTTTCTCTAAAAATAGTAACAAACTTAAAACAATGACAAGTTCTTCTTAACAGGCACTTCTGAATCTCAATTTATGACTGACAGTTGATATATTTTTCCTAGGAGATACTATGCCAGAAAAAAATAAGAGATGAAATTCAGTGGCATTTGACTTCATAAGATATACTTTTGTGGATAAACTTGGTGCAGGTAAATATTTTGCAGTCAATAGCCATTAAAAATGTGACTGGATGTTAAGGTTTCAATGGTAGTAGTTGTACAGGGCCAGAAATGATAACAAAGATTATTGTCTGTGTTTTAGCTATGTTTTAACATAAACATTAATCTTTAAATGTATGTAGACTGATTAGATTTTCTACTATAGTTATAAAATCTTCATGATGATTATATTATTTTCCAAAAAACTTTCTCTTCTTTCTGTAACATCATTCCAAAAAGAAGAAAACTAAAAGCAAGACTGGATGAATCTAACTGATGACTAACAATAAAACTTTTTCCTTCAAGACTCCCCATTCACCCAAACTTCCACTATTTCTTCTTCCTATTCATAGGCAATTCACAAATAAATCTACTGTCAATGACCAGTAGAGTGGCTATTTCCTATATAAAATTAGTACACTTTTTCTTAAGCATATGAATGTGTGAGCTTGCCATCACAGTACCTTTCATGTGTTTAGAAAACATTTTTAAGAGAAGCTTTATTATAAAAATTGTTGTGGATAATGTGGGTGTATATTGCACGCTGTTTTGTCTAAAACATTTATTTTCAGTCTGGGAATTACACCAGAATCTTGTGCAGGCATAAGAAAAAAAAAAGCATGGAAAAATATTCAATATATCTACTGTTTTTGTAATATAAGTTACAAAAAGGAAGCCTAGACTGGATTTTGTGACTGGATTTTGTAGGGATATGCCAAGTCCAGAATGAGAAAATATATTTCTGGTGTTGCTGCATACCAAATAACTAATTTTATATTTCTCTTCAATAAATTTTCTAAGTATTTGGTTGTCTATTTAGTAAATAAAGCTATTGGAAATAGCAATAAGGTAATTGGTGACTTAACTTAAAGTTTAAGGAGCAGAGGAATAGCAACATAAAAAGAAACAGACTAATTGTGCATTTTTTTTTGCAGTTTTTGGCTGGGGCCATGTTTGAACCTGCCACCTCCAGTATATGGGGCTGGCACCCTAATTGTGCATTTTTTAAAAAACTTAAAAGCAAATTCATATCTACAGGAGCAGTTGGAAGTAAAAAAAACCAAATTCAGCCCTGACAAAGATTTGGAAGCCATGCATAGCCATGACATTTTTCACAGATGTGATTTTCAGTTTCAAAAACTGCATCTAAAAGTCTGTTATTTAAGATGACATAATGTTCTCTGCCATTCAGGAAGATGGTAGTAAACAAATAGGTTCTTGTTGTTGCTTTGTTTTTTGCCAGAGCAATAGCAGTCTCTTTTGTGTCACTAACTAAACTGACTCTAAAACAAAGAAGTAATTTAATGGGATTCCCAAAGCATGTCAATCCAGATTAACCCTGTGGCAGCTCTTCTTTATAGAACATTTAGCCTCTGAAATAGTGAATGGCTGGCCTAGGAACTTATAAAACAAATACTGTTTGTAATATAAAAGTTTATTCAGCCAATGTTTGTTTCCATATTGAAAATAGCATGGGACAATGGGAATGGCTTTGTAGGATGAAAGAGCTATGTGGCCTTGGCAATATTAATTTGTCCTGGGGTCCCTCAGAGCCTCATCATGAAATGGGAATAAATCAAGCATGTCATAGAGTGGTTATGATGCTATCTATTAAGGCAGGCACTATAGCAAATTGATCAAAGGCAGGGCTCCATGGAAGTATGAATCTTATCAGTTTTTTTTGACTAGCGTATTCCCAGGGTTTAAAATCATTTTTAGCACATAGTATATGCCCAATAAATTTCTGTTGAATAAATAGAATCAAAGAATCTTGGCTCTGTCACTTCTTGGTTACATGACTTCTAAGTAAATAGTTATTTACTTCTATAAAGGGAAGACTAAATGAACAGAGTGTGAATGCTTAATATATTAACTGTTATTGTCAAGTAATCTGAACATAGTCTGAAAAAAGTGGACACTCTATATAGATGAACTTATTTGAATTTATATTTACTTATTCTCATTTGAATGTACAATTAATATACTGCCTATTTCAGAATAAAAGATTAATAAAAGTACTTTCCTGTGCATTCATCTTTTCTCATTAGAGATCAATGTAGAAAAAGACTCTACGAACAGGGAGGTAAGATGGCAGACTACAGCCAGCTTTCCACAGAGGCTGCCATCCAGAAGGAGAGTTAAAAGACAGAAGTTTAGCAAGTAAGCTGATGGTTTGGAGCTGAGCCAAGAGAGAAGATTGAGGAATGCATAACATCCACGCTGAGGTGAGTTGCAACCCCAAAGCTACAAACAAAAGGTACTGAATCCATCACCAAGTGGATGAGAGTCCTCTCCTCCATGAGAATGCTTCGCAGTAAACTTCATACAAACAACCGGGTAGAGTCCAAATGTCCTCCCATTCCATCCCATGGGAGAGACCTGCTAATAAACTGGACCTCCTACCTATCCTAGGGTGCCACGGCACTCTCCTGTCAGGCATAAAACTGTATAAAAATGTATATACTCTCTACCTCCAACTCTGAACTTTCAGCACTCCCCTCCACTCTCACCCCAAGGTCTGGAAGCCTGTCCCCCATGGAGTCCAGAATCTTGGGCATTTTCTCCAGAGGTGTGAACAAGGGAAGTGTCCTTGTTCAGCTATACTGATTCCATGGCATGGAAGGAAGAAAAGGACGGTCAGCAGAGAAGGAACCATTCAGGAGCATGGTGCCCTCAGGTGTAGAACAACAGTAGCAGCGGCAACAATAAGGCTCATGCCCCCTGCGGAGGCTATCCCAGACATACACGCTCTGTTTCTCTGGGCAACCAGAGGAAGCCAAGCACCTTCTAGGGTGGCAACTATTGGTGGATGGATCTGGGACCTGAGACTTCAACCCAGAGTAACTGATTTATTAGGGTAGAATAGAGACCAACCAAAAATAAGACAGAGCAAGTTAGCCCCAACAAACCAAGGAAGCCCCCAGTTTGTCAGGCCATAGCACTGAATGGGTCCTTGGTAAAGCTCTAGGAGAAAAGCCAAATGGTGTAAATTAAGCATGGGGCAGAATTAGCGAAGAAACTCTGGCAACATGAATAACCAGAGTAGATCAACCCCCCCCCCAAAGGAAGGACATAGCAGATGCAGCTGAAGACCCATCCATAAATAGATGGCTGAGATGTCAGAAATCAAGTTCAGAGTCTGGATAGCAAATAAGATTAACAGAATTGAGGAAAGGAGGGAATTAGAATTTCAAGAAATTATTCAAAAGATGTCTCAAGAATTCAATGAGTTCAAAGATAAACTGACCAAAGATTTTAACATATTGAGGCAAGAGTTTGCAACCCTCAAGGATCTGGAAAAATCAGTAGAATCCCTCACTAACAGAGTGGGGCAGGCAGAAGAAATGTCTGACATTGAACACAAAGCTCTTGAACGTGCCCAGCACTCAAAGATGAAGAGAAATGGTGAGCAAAGATGGATCATTCTCTCAGAGAGCTATGGGATAATTAGAAGAAAACTAATATTTGCCTTATTGGAATCCCTGAAGGCGACGAAGTTGCTTCACAAAACACAGAGGTTCTTCTTCATGAAATTATGGAAGAGAAATTTCCAGATATGCCAAGAGATTCTGAAATTCAGATAGTAGACATTTTCAGAACCCCAGCATGACTCAACCCAAATAAGATATACCCTAGGCACATCATAATTAACTTCACTAAAGTTAATATGAAAAAGAAAATTCTAAAATTAGCCAGATATAAGAAAACCATAACCTACAAGGGGAACAATATTAGAATGACTGCAGATCTCTCTACTGAAACCTTTCAGGCTAGAAGAGGATGGTCATTGACTTTCAATCTCCTAAAATAAAACAGCTTTCAACCTAGGATCCTGTATCCAGCTAAACTGAGTTTCATCTATGATGGAGAAATTAAATACTTTAACAACATTCACATGTTGAAGAAATTTGCCGTAACTAAACCAGCTCTCCTGGAAATTCTCAGACCTATCCTCCATAAGGACTAGTGCAATCCTCCACCACAAAAATAAACTCACTCAGAAACTTTTGATCAAATTCCAACTTCCACAGTGGTGAAAGAATTAAAAATGTCCACAGGACTTTTGAGCAACTCGATATCCAAAATTTTACCAGGCTTATCAATAAATTCAATTAATGTGAATGGCTTATATTTTTCTCTAAAGAGGCACAGATTGGCTGATTAGATACAGAAACTCAGAGGGGACATCTGCTGTATACAAGAATCTCATCTTACCTTAAAAGATAAATATAGACTCAGGGTAAAGGGATGGTCATCTATATTCCAGGCAAAGGGAAAGCAGAAAAAAGCAGGTGTTGCCATTTTATTCACAGATACAATAGGTTTTAAACTAACAAAAGTAAGCAAGGATAAGTATGGCTACTTTATATTTGTTAAGGTTAATACTCAATATGATGAGATCGCAATTATCAATACCTATGCACTCAACCAGAATGCACCTCAATTTATAAGAGATACTCTAACAGGCATGAGCAACTTGATCTCTCCCAGCTCCACCATAGTCAGAGATTTTACACTCCTTTAAAAGTGTTGGATAGATCATCCAATAAGAAGCTTAGCAAAGAAATTTTGGATTTAAATCTAACTATTCAACTTTTGGATCTAACAGACATCTACAGAACATTCCATCCTAACAAAACTGAATACACATTTTTCTCATCAGTCCATGGAACATACTACAAAATTGACCACATCTTATGTCACAAGTCTAACCTCAGCAAATTTAAAAGAATAGAAATTATTCCATGCATCTTCTCAGACCATGATGGAATAAAAGTTGAACTCAGTAACAATAGGAATCTGCAGAATCATACAAAAACATGGAAGCTAAATAACTTTATGCTGAATGATAGATGGGTCAAAGATGAGATCAAGAAGGAAATAGCCAAATTTTTAGAACAAAAAGATAATGAAGATACAAGTTATCAGAACCTCTGAGATACTGCAAAGGCAGTCTTAAGAGGGACATTTATAGCATTGCAAGCCTTCCTCAAGAGAATGGAAAGAGAGGAAGTTAACACCTTAATGGGACATCTCAAGCAACTGGAAAAGGAAGAACATTTCAATCCCAAATCCAGCAGAAAGAAAGAAATAACCAAAATTAGAGAAGAGTTAAATGAAATTGAAAACAAAAGTATTATACAACAGATCAATAAATAAAAACATTGGTTTTTTTTTGAAAAGGTCAATAAAATAGATAAACCTTTGGCCAACCTAACCAAGAAAAAAAGAGTAAAATCTCTAATCTCATCAATCAGAAACGGTAAAGATGAAATAACAGACCCCTCAGAAATTCAAAAAATCCTTAATGAATATTACAAAAAACTTTATTCCCAGATATATGAAAATCTGAAGGAAATCTACCAATATTTGGAAGCACACCACCTCCCAAGACTTAGCCAGAATGATGTGGAAATGTTGAACAGGCCTATAGCAAGTTCTGAAATAGCATCAACTATACAAAAGCTCTCTAAAAAGAAAAGCCTGGGACCAGATGGCTTCACATCAGAATTCTACCAAACCTTTAAAGAGGAACTAATACCTAAATTACTCAGCCTTTTCCAAAATATAGAAAAGACCAGAATACTACTCAACACATTCTATGAAGCAAACATCATCTTGATACCCAAACCAGAAAAAGACCCAACAAGAAAAGAAAATTACAGACCAATATCACTAATGAATATTGATGGAAAAATATTCAACAAGATCCTAACAAACAGAATCCAGCAACACATCAAACAAATCATACACCACAACCAAGTGGGTTTTATCCCAGGATCTCAAGGATGGTTCAACATTCATAAATCTATAAATATAAATCATCACATAAACAAATTAAAAAACAAAGACCATATGATTCTCTTAACTGATACAGAAAAAGCTTTTGATAATATCC
>CAUYTI010148530.1:0-32027 GCA_963575145.1 Galago senegalensis
GTGAATCTTTCTAAATGTAGAATATAAATGTTTTAACACAATAACTAAGAATGCCATAAAGTCTATGTTAACCAGTTTGGTGAAAATATTTCAAATTGTATATAAAACCAGCACACTATACCCCATGACTGCATTAATGTATACAACTATTATTTAATAAAAAAGATAATAATGTGTCCCAGAGCTATACATTATTTATGTTTCTAAATCTTAGAAAAAGCAAAATATAGTCACCTTCCTAATTGTCATCTCCAAAAGGGAGGAAACCTAAGGAAAGCTAATTTCTTTGTTTATTTTATTACTGTATTCTTTCTTTATTCTGTGTGTGTGTGTGGAGGGGGTATTATGCTTCTCCATTCAGTTCTCTGGTGTTATTTCTGGCTCATTGTCTCTTTCTTGTCAATACAACAATAAATATTGTGGAAATTGTAGGTTTTTGTGGAAATAATTGCAGTTACTTAATCCAAACCTTCTTGTATATACTATAGAACCATACAGATTATTAAGACAGCATGTAAAACTCTATATTAAACTTTTATATTGTATAAACTCATACCCATATTAGTTTCCTAGGGTTACTGTAACAAAGTGCCACAGACTTCAGTGTCTTAAATTAATAGGAGTATACTCTCTCACAGTTCTCGAGCTATATGTCTGAAATCAAGGTGCCAGTGGGCCTATGCTTCCTGGGGGCTCTGCAGTTGAATCTGTTCTATTCATTTTTCTTAACTTCAGGTGTTGGTATTCCTGGTCTTGGAGACAAATTCTCTTATCTTTGCCTCTGTCGTGTACTAGTGGGAGAGAGGAACCTACAATGACCCAGCACAAGGAGGGAGAGTTAACCTGAGTGGAGATGGTGGGAAATTGAAAAATGAAGCCAGAAAGATGGGGAGAGATATGGAAGAAAAAATAAAAAAGATGGGAGAGGTGAGGATAGATAGGAGACAAGAGCTAGGCTGTGTTGGGAGGGCTGATGCAGCTGATGACTGCAGCCAGCCACTAAACTGTGGAAACAGCTTTATTTATACAGTACCTTAACAAGATTGCATAAATCTTAACACATGGGGTAGAGATAAACCTTAAAGAGGAAAAACTGTGCTTGTCAATAACAGAGTATGTATGGGCTATGTGAATTCTGACAGGTGAAAATGTTGTTAAGGGAGGAGAAGTGGTTGGGTGTTGCTCCCTGAGCATTCTCCAGGCTGTGGGGGGTCCTACTGCCCACAGCCCACTCCCTACATCTCCATTGTCATATGGTGTGTCTGTGACCTCTTCTTCTCATAAGGACACCGTCATAACTGGATTTAGGGCCCACCCTACTCCAGTATGACCTCATTTTAATGTATCTACTAGGATTTTATTTCCAAATAAGGTCACCTCTAAAGGTACCAGGGATTTGGACTTGAACATATCTTTTTAAGGATTACAACAACCAAACCCGTTAGGACACCCATGGCAAACAAAGGGCTAAAAAATGTTACACATGAATTACCAGAAGGTGGGGAGATAAAAATCTTAAACCAGAAGAGATAGCTTAAGACCATCTACCTGAACATGCTCATAAGAACAATAAGAACAGAGTCAGACCAACGGCATAGAAAATGAGAGAGTGTCATGATGGTATTTATAGTGGCACAGCATGAGTACATTTAATTCTAGAAAATAGACTCCTACAGTGGCTGGTAAATTACTGACATAGGATCTGAGAGAAAGTTGTTTACCAAATATTAAACTCCAATAAAGTGCTGTGAGCTGTATCTCCAAAGCTTTGGGTACTTTGTCAAGTGGTACAGTATTCTTCATTATGTCAAAATAGCCACATCTAGTATGTTACTAATGGGACAGAGTATTCTTCTGATAATCATATTTATTCAGAATAAGTTTATGTTATTTTTTCAGATGTGTGTTTCATATGCCAAAATAACTATACTTCATTGAGACATTTGTTCTGTTTTTTACCCATGTAAAATATTGCTATTCAAGATATGTTTAAATGTCATTGTCATCACTCAGGAGCCATATTGAAAAGTCACAAAACACTGGATTCTGATGTGTATATGGAGAGAAGGGAATAATTTTACACTGCTGGTGGGATTGAAAACTAATGCAGTCTTTTTGGAGAGAAGTATGGAGAATCCTTGAAGATCTAAAAGTAGACCTCCATTTGATCTTGCAGTATCATTACTAGGTATCTACCCACAAGAACAAAAATTATTTTACCACAAAGGCATTTGCACCAGAATGTTTACTGTGGCTCAGTTCATAATTACCAAGTCGTGGAAGCAACCTAAATGCTCATCAACTGATGAATAGATCAACAAACTGTGGTATATGTATACCATGACATGCTATTCAGCCATTACAAAAAATGGAGACTTTGCATCTTTTACATTTACCTAGATGGAGTTGAAATACATCCTTCTAAGTAAATTATCTCAAGAATGGAAAAATAAATATCCAGTGTACTCCATACTAATATGAAATCAATTTATAAACAATTACATGCTTATAAGAACAATAAAACACAAATACTATATAGTACAGGGGTAGAAGGAGGTGGGAGTTTGGGGTGGGAGTATACCATGACATGCTGTTCAGCCATTACAAAAAATGGAGACTTTGCATCTTTTATATTTACCTGGATGGAGTTGAAATACATCCTTCTAAGTAAATTATCTCGAGAATGGAAAAATAAATATCCAGTGTACTCTAATATGAAATCAATTTATAAACAATTACATGCTTATAAGAACAATAAAACACAAATACTATCTAGTACAGGGGTAGAAGGAGGTGGGAGTTTGGGAGGAGAGATGATGATTGGCAGAAGGAAGGTGGGCACATTGTGAGGATATATATCATGCCTCTTGGATGACGGGCTCTTTTACAAGTAGAATTTATCCTGGAATTGAGAACAATGTAACCTAATGATTTGTACCCTCATATTAATTTGAAATAAATAATAAAAGAAAAATCCATATTTAGCATGATGTTTGACGATGAAGTGAATTATATTTCTGGATATTTGTACCCATTATTTGAGAAAAAAAATATGACCATAAACTTTATAAATCACACACAAAACCCAACAGAACAGTATGTTCTTTCCACAAACATACCTTAGATTTTTTAATACTGATGATGATAATCAGAAATATACATTTTGAGTTCATTATTTTACTTCAAAAATCAATTATTATTGGTATGTTCACACAAACATATACTCATACAAGATATATTCAACTCTAAATCCATGATACCTTTAAATGTGACCTTATTTGGACATAGCGCCTTTGCAGATGTAATCAACTAAGAGCTACAATAGAAGATGTTAATAGAAGGTAGGAATTTAAAGACTGAGCAGGTAATGCAGATATCAGAGAATTCTATGACATGGAAATAACTCTGCTTGAGACAGAAAATAAATGGAGGCTTTAATGATACTCAGATCTTCTCAGAAAGGAGAAAGAACAGGGAACATAAAGCAAGTAAAATAACGTATGAGTATCAAAAAAGAAACAAAAAATTATACAAGACACACCATAGAAGAAATTTTGGGCCAATGTCAAAATTTAATACCTAATTGGAAACCCCAGGAGAGCCCTGGAAGCTCAGTGCTGTATAGAGAAGCAGGTGGGTGGGGAAAAGATTTGCTATTTGAAGTTGCCAAGAAAGTCTGTTTTATGTGCTTGATTTGCACTTATAGATTGATATAGATGCAATATGGCATTTTTAGTAAATTAAACTTCTTTAGAGAAAATTTATGGTAAGAATCCTTAATCCTTAGGTCAGACTCATGAATAATTACTGTGGATTGAGATAATCCATGTATATTATTAAACCTACTTCATTTGAAAATTTTATTTGACTATCTTTGCTCTTACTGGTCCAAAAATTCCAAGTAGCAAGGAAATAAAGTTGCTGATTTTGTGAGCTATTGAATTAAGGTCAGCTTCTACTATAATTAAAATATTCTTATTTTTATGATCAACTCATAAATGCAGTGAACATTATGGTATACTTTTTGTTTAAACTTTTTAAAGAGTAGCATGTGGTTACAAATCAATATAAAAATAGCTGAATCAACAAGTTGATCACATAAACTACCAAAACCTTATGTTATGGTATGTTAAGTCACAGGAGATGAAAGCTAATTGTTACTATATTGGATGATAAAAAGGAAGTACTACTTTGCACTGTGATGATAGAATAGATTTCTCCGTTGTGAAGACTGTAACTGGATCCCATTTCCTACATTAAAGTGGCTTTTGAAACCTTTTGAATGTGATCCAGATCAAGTGGTATGTTTCACATGATACACTAGACACACACACACACGCGGAGACACGGAATCAAAATTTAAACTGAACAATAATTACTTATGCGTGAAATGCTCTCTCTGTGTGCCTGTGACTTGCCCTATTCAATTCTAATTCATTCCATGATTAAAGAAATACTGATATGTACTCTTTGAATTGATTAGATAACCTAAGAATGGTTCTAGCTATAACTTACAGGTTGAAATGCACTGCTCTACACATGCCCAGGAGGCATGGAAATTAACATGTGCCTTCCTGTGAATATTTCTCAAGCTTAATTAATACAGGATTTTCATATGTAGGCAAATAGTGGACAATTATACATATGAAAAGGATGAAGCAAAATGTAATTAAGGGAAGAAAAAAGTAAAGTATCTGTGGTGAATAATTGCTTAAAAGTGGTGAGAAACAGTCCAGGTTCAGTGGCTCTCACCTGTAATCCCAGCACTATGGGAGGCCGAGGCAGGTGAATTGCTTGAGCTCAGGAGGTCGAGACCAGCCTGAGCAAGAGAGAGACCCCATGTCTACTAAAAATAGAAAAACCAGCTGGGTATCATGGTAGGTACCTGTAGTCCCTGCTACTTGGGAGGCTGAAGCAAGGGGATTACTCATACCCCAAATTTTGAGGTTGGTGTGATAACAGTGCCCTCTATCTAGTGCCACAGAATGAGATTCTTTTCACTCCATCCCCCCCCCCAAAAAAAAATAATGGTGAGAAACAAAGGTGACATATGTCCTGGAAGGGAAAGTTTACACTCTTTCATAATACTGATGAAGTAGATCGTTCATTACAAGTCAGCACAGAGGTATTTTCAGAAAGTAAGCGTGCACGCTAATTTCATGACTAGAGTTCTAAACCTTAATCTTTTCTAATATCTAATTTTGTTTTTAGTAGGGATAAACTGTGAACTAAGTTCATTTGCTGAGAAAAATTGGTATGCTCATATTTCAAAAAGGTATTTAAAAAATATGTACATTGTGTGTCTGGGTTTTCCAGAAAATTCATTACTAAAAGATTTTAAATTGAAATAATATTTATAGACACTAGGATTGACTTACCATCCACTTTTAATGCAATGCATAATGACCTTATAATTAATATTAATTTATTTTTAATATCCTCAAAAATTAATCAAAAATAAAAGTATGTAATAAGAGGTCTGTTGAGACATAAGATAAGATTAACTCACAGGAAGAAGAGATATATCTGTTTATAGGCAACTATCCTGAAAAAGAACAAGTACTTCTTGGAAAATTACCTTACTAATCATGCTTACGTTAACAAATGTTAACAAAATTATTGTTTTCTTTCTAACATCTAAATGAAATAACTGTTGCACTAAAAGGGGGAAATTGGAGAAGAATTTTGAGAAAGAGGTGAGGTACATTTAATATATGCTTAAAAGGACAGACAGAAACATGCATATACTTATTTACAGGATTAGAATGTATCTTAGAAGAGTAAAGCTTCAGATTCTCATACTTTGGTAAAAATGTTTTTCTATTGAAAGATCTTTTTCTGAAATGCTATTACATTCTTTTATAAGAGTGCCTGAAGTTGTTTATAATGCCAAAGAGACATTTACAATAAAAATTATCCCTATTTTCTCTAACAATGCACATTCTGACTTCTTCACTTATAATTTATTGTATCGAAATTTTAGAAATAGATTTTGGAGAATTTAACAGGAATATTTGCTCCTTACCAGATTAGCAATTATAAAAGGGATAATGGTTAAAAAAAAAAGTAGGAGAAAAACTCCTATCATGTACTATGAAAGTTATTATAAGAGTTCTTAAGTAGTTATGAAAGTAATAGCTTATTACCCAAAAATATTTATTGAACTATTGTATCTGAGCCCTGCACTAGATAAACATATATTCAAAAATAAATCAGATATTAGTGTCTTCTCCTCAAAGAATCACAGTTGGATAAGAAATTTTCATGTTATACTACCATGTTTCTCTATTCACTGTCTTGATAGTTTATAAGCAACCACATCACCCCTTGAGAAGTGAAGCTTACATGTCTGACAGAGCTAGACAAATAGAATTAGTCATATGTTTGCTTTGATTAGATAGACTTATCGTTAAGCTGACAACAAACTCCCAGCTTTGTATTTATTTCCAGCATAATGTGATTAAAAACTTGTGTACACTGACAACACAGTATATTATGATTAAGAATCTTATTAAAATGTATAATCCCATCTATAGTACCCTCAGGAATATATGATGACTGAACTTTATTTGCACTGAAAATAAAATTCTGTTGAGTCTATATTTGCCATAATAACTAGCTCTGTGCTTGATTCATGGTAGGATTGATTAGCATTTGTTTTATTTTATTTAAAACTGGTTTACAATAAAATTAAAATATTTCTAAAATACTCCAAAATTATACAAGTTGGTCTAGGTGCAGAGGCTTATGCCTGGAATCCTAACACTTTGAGAGATTGAGGTGGCCCAGAATTTTAAGACCAGCCTGAAGATATAATGAGACCCTATTTCTTAAAAAAAGAGAAAGAAAAAAGAAAGAAAGAAAATTAGTCAAGCATGGTAGTCCTAGCTACTTGGGAGGTTGAGGCAGGAGGATTTCTTGAGCCCAGGAATCTGAGGTTGCATTAAACTGTGCTGACACTACTAGTCTTCGGCTACAGAACAAGATCTGTCTCAAAAAAAAAAAAAAAACAAAAAAAAACAAACTTAGACGTGAGAGAAAAATGGCATCTTTATGGAGTTTAGAGATACTACCATATAGTCCCTACACATGTGCTATATAAATAAAATGATGACCTAAGTACAAATGTGATAAGGTTTAATAATTCCTATTTTTTAAAAGCACGTGATTATAATGTATCTGTTTATGACAGCCTCATGTTGCAGAAGCATGATGAATACTCACTCCATCACATGTTGTTCTGCCTGCAATACTTACCCTTGGTAACAGAAGTATACATTCTTATCCAGGATGTACTGATTCTATTTACAGTGAGCTGAGAAACCAACAGCTCAAATTAAATTATAAATTTAAAATTTCTCTGGAGTTTTTATTGCAAAGGAATTTAAATTGTAAATTTGAAGATTTTTTAAAATTTTTTTTTATCCTTTCTTTTAAAAAGCATATTTTTATTCCCCCCTTTTGTGTTCTGTGGGGGAACAAAAGCTTGCATTGAGATGAGATCAACAGATTAGATTTGTCTTTTAGTGGCAGGTCAGTCTGGCTGTGATATTTGTTTTCTGGGTGAGGTTTGTTGTTAGCCCGATCACTAATAAACAAAAACTCTTTGTGTTAAAACAAAGAAAAAAATTTGAAGCAAACATGGCTTTGAATCAGATTTCAGCTTTGCTCTCTTATTCCCACACGTTTTAGGCATTGAACATATTCTACTTCTCATCTTCTTTATCCCCACATTTTCTTTGTGTCCTGTGAGTATGAGACTAGTATAATGTTGGCAGTGGTATTTCCGCTGTTATTTCCGTTCCACACCAATAACAGACATTAGTAGTCAATTACAGCACTCTTCCCTACTGAACCTTTCAACATCCTCAAAGTAATGTCTGAGGCTGCCTCAACTGGTTTGCCATCCCTCGCTCTTTAGGTTTGGCTTTGGATCTAAGAGTTCTGGGTTTGAATCTCAGCTCTGCTACTCACTAATATAAAGGCCTTTAGAAAGCCAAAAATGGTTTCTCTAATCTTTATTTTACACTCCTATAAAGTATGGCAATAAAATTCACTTCGTTGGGCTGTTGGGAAGGACTAAATAACTTGTATTTTGGAAGCACGAAATGGTGTGCATGACTGACAAGAGTAACTGAGAAATAACAAGTAAGTTATAAAATGTGTGTGTTATTTAGGAGATGCTCTTATATATTTATAGGGCATCTAGAACATAATACATCATAGTATTTAACAAACTTTTACTTACCACTATCACTATCTTAGTAGCATATAATATCTATGAGAGCAGAGAACATAGTCCCATCCTAGTGTACAGAACAATGCTTGGCCAGTGGTAATATAAAGTAATATTTGTTGAACTGTACTGAACATACCACTCACCCTTCTTTCTTGGTTGTGATTCTTAGTTAACTCTTTACTTGGAAACAAAAAATAAGCAAGATTATTTCAATGCATTGATTGCAATAGCAATCTAAAGTACTTCCAGATGATAAATTAGGCATACTAAATATAACTATTATCTTATTTCTAGTTTTTGATTGACTCAACAGGGAGAAAACATGTTAGCAGAGTAAGCTTTTATAAGAAAGCATCTACAATGTTTCTAACTTGGGTTTTAAGTTCCTCCATTATCTATTCATATTTCACTTTAGTCAGTTTCCTTGCTTTGTTAGTGTATAAATTTTTTCCCATGTCTATAAATGTACATTTTATTCTAAGACATGAATATGAGGTATCATTGAATTACAAGAAATTTATGAAAATAAGACATAATGGCCACAAGTCTCTTCCTTGATACATCTTACAATACCTAAATAAAGTTGTAATTCAGAATGAATATGTTAATAAACATCAAGAGACAACAAAATGGCAATGTATACAAGAGGTATTATATATAGCTTAACACAAATAGTATAGGTGTTCCACCTATACCATGACATAGTACTCTGACCTGGCTGAGAATCTATACTACCTAAACTGTAGTCTACAAAGGCAGTGGCATATCACAAGTGATTTACGTAGCTCCTGGTTTATTTCTATAGGAGCATGCTATCTACTATCCAGAAGATCGTATGATTCCTGATCTGTAGTATACCCTGAGTTCTTCCTCACATTTCTGAAATCCAGTTACATAGCTCAACATTCTTCACTGTCTAACCGAGTGAATTTCATCCTCAGCCTACTGTGACACAATATGATGTGCATTCATTATTATTGTACTGGTTAAGTTAATGCTTTTTATTACAATAAGAACCCTGGAATTTCAGTGACTTGACACAATAAAAATTATTTCTCATTCAGGTAATAATCTTAGATGGGAGAACAGTTTGATAAGGAGATCCTCCTTTATACAGTCTTTAACATGTGCTTTGTTAGGTCATTGTGGTCATTTCCATGCCAACCAGCCCAAAAGTAAAGGATTTTATTAGTGTACAATGTAGCAGGTTGTATTCCATTATCTAAAACGCAGTCTCATGACATTACACAACTCCTAAGGAAACAAGAAATATAATTTACTCTGTTCCTAGGAAGAAGAAGAAGTGCATTTTGATAAACATTTGTAGTGTGTGTGATAACTATATCTTAATAGAGAATGATATATTTTAAATATATAATCTCTATATTAAAAATTACAGGTACATGTATACAATGAATGAACAGATAATACAGAATCCTA
Source organism: Galago senegalensis (assembly GCA_963575145.1). Lineage (NCBI taxonomy): Eukaryota > Metazoa > Chordata > Mammalia > Primates > Galagidae > Galago > Galago senegalensis. Next base: position 9,680 of record CAUYTI010148530.1, read on the forward strand.
AAGGGTAAGTGACTGAATAAATCACATAGCTAATTAATGGAAGACACTGGATCCATGATTTCTACAGAGGAAAAGAAAACCAGTGGCAGTCTCATTTTTAGTCTGATAAGTTATCTGATAATAGAATTATAATTTATCACCTTCATTCACTCCTAGAATTATAATTTATCACCTTCAATCACTCCCGGGACCAAATGTGCAGTTAATGCAAATAGTAAACAGAATTTTTACATTCTGCAATTAATATAAGTAGTTGATGTAAATGGAAGTCTTTTATATTCACAAAGATTTATTCAGAATATTTTACATAGATTGTTTTCTCTATACTCAATGCTAATAGGGGCACAGCTGAAACCTATTAGTTTAATTAGAAATCATTTTAACATCATTTATTTCATTTTTCTTTGCTTAGTGCTAGTAATTTAGATTGTGAGCATACTAGACAGTGATTAAAGTTAATTTAACATGCTTTCAAGTATCCTTTGAATGTGGTAAATAAAGATAATCTAGGTGTAACATCCATTGTAATATTCTTGAAGTGTCATTTGTATTTCATAATACTGCTTAAAATGGTAAAAAAATAATAATTCAAAAAATATTAGGGGAGTGACATGAGCAAGATAGAGGAATAGAAAGTCTCAGACTCTGTTCTCCACCACAGAAATTTCTACTAGAAACTATTCACAGACTAGGACATCTTTGTGAAAATCCCAATACTTAGAAAAAACGTGAGACACCGGTGTGGTTTACAAAACTAAATGAAAACTGAAATAATGGTCTAATTTCAACTGCACCACTCATCCTCCTCCCTTAAGCAGGCGCATTGCCAGACAAGGATTTCACTGGACCCATATTTCTGCAGAAGGAAAGAAGAACCAAAGGCAGTCATCTGATCTCTTTAGCATTTAAAGAAACATCCTGAGATGATTCTGGTTTCACCTTATGGGAAACGCTGGGGGTTCAAACAGTATGGTTATACCACCTGGGGGAAGAGTGTAAGAAAGAAACAAAATTATCTACAAAACAACCATAAAACAATGAAAATGACAGTAGTATGCATTGACCTGTCAAAAATTACCTTGAATGTAAATAAGTTAAATTCTGCAATTAAAAAAAAGCATAGAGTTATTAAAGAGAGTAAAAAAAGAAGCCCCAACAGTATTCTACCTAAAATAGACTCACCTCCCTTTCAGGGACACACACAGGGTGGAAAAGGTACTCCATATAAATGGAAACTAAAGGAGAGCAAGGGTAGTTATATTTATATCAAACTAGACTTTAAGTCAAAACTGTAAAATGAGGCAGGAAAGGATTATATAGTGATAAAAAGGTCAAATAATCAAAAGGAAATAAAAACTGTAAATATGTATGCACCCAACAACAGAGAACCTAAATATATAAAACAAATATTAAAGGATCTTAAGGGAGGGATAGACTATAATACAATAATAGTAGCGGCCAGGTGCAGTGGCTCACACCTGTAATCCTAGCAGTCTAACATGTCAAGGAGGGGATGGATTACTTGAGCTAGGAGATCGAGACAAGCCCATGCAACAGTGAGACCCTGTCTCTGCTAAAAATAGAAAAATTAGCCAGGCATTGTGAAAGATGCCTATAGTCTCAGCTACGTGGGAGGCTAAAGCAAGAGGATCACTTGAACCCAGGAGTCTGAGGTTGCTGTGAACTATGATGATGTCATGACACTTTACCCAGGGCAACAAAAAGAGACTTGGTAAAATAAATAAATAAACATAATAATAGTAGGGGACTTAAATTCCTACATCCAACAATGGGCAGATTTTCTAGACTGAAAATTAATAAGGAAATATTGGAATATAACAAAATTTTAGACCAAATGAACAAAATGAACATAACACACTACCTGAATTCACACTATACTATAGTAATGAAAACAACATGGTACTGGCAAAAAAATAAACAAATACATTTACCATTACTGAGCTCTCTTATGAGCATACACAGTCAAATGTTTTTCAACAAAGGCAGTAACACACAATGGGAATAGTATAGTCTCTTCAATAAATGGTGTTGGGAAAAGTGGATGTCTGCATGCAGAATAAGAAATTGAACTCCTACGTTACGCCATATAGTAAAATCAACTCAAAATGAGTTAATGACTTAAATGTAACATAAAAATGTGTAAAACTACTGGAAAAAAATTTTGGATAAACATTAGTGTGAGCACGATTTTGGTTGGATTCAACCCCAAAAGTGCAGGCAACAATAACAAAAAAAAAAGACAAATGGGATTACATTAAACTATTATTATAAAGCTTCTGTGTAGCAAAGGAAAAAATTAATGGTGAGAAGAGACAACCTATGGATTGGGAGAAGATATTTGCAAACCAAACATTCAATAAGTGGTTAATTTCTATATATGAGAGTTTCAACTCAATAATAAGACAATAGAAAACTCAAAGAAATGGGTAAAGGGCCTGAATTTCTCAAAAGACATATAGATGGCCAACTGTCACATGAAAAAAAGTACTCAAAATTGCTAATTGTTAGGGAAGTTCAAATTAAAAAACAATGACACGTCATTGGTCATTTTCTTTCTTTCTTTTTTGTTTTGAGACAGAGCCTCAAGCTGTCGCCCTGGGTAGAGTGCTGTGACATCACAGCTCACAGCAACCTCCAACTCCTGGGCTCAAGCCAGTCTCCTGCCTCTGCCTCCCAAGTAGCTGGGACTACAGGCACCCGCCACAATGCCCAGTTATTTTTTGGTTGCAGCCGTCGTTGTTTTGGTGGGCCCAGGCTGGATTCAAACCCACCATCTTGGGTGTACGTGGCTGTACGTGGCTGGTGCCTTAGCTACTTGAGCTACAGGCACTGAGCCTGACACTTCATTTTCACCTCTTGGGATGGCTATTATCAAATAGAAGAAAGATAACAAGTATCAGTGTCAATGTGGAGGAAAGGAACACTTGGTTCCTACTAATATAAATTAGTATACACATTGTGGAAAATTGTAGGAAGGTTCCTCAAAAACTGAAAAATGTAATTAACATATGATCAACCAATTTCACCTATGGATATATACTTGAAAGATGTAAAATCAGTTTGCTAAAGATGTCTGTGCTCCCATGTTTACTGCAACATTGTCACAGCAGCCAGGATACAGAATCAACCTATGTATCTATACATCAACAGAAGAATTAATAAATAAATTATGGCATATATTTACAATGAAATACTATCAGCGTTGGGCAGTGCCTGTGGCTCAAAGAGGTAGGACATCAGTACCATAAGCCAGAGGTAACAGGTTCAAACCCAGCCCTGCCCACCCCCCAAAAAAGAAATACTATTCAGCCTTATAAAAGAAGGAAATTACACAATGTTGGGCTAAGTGAAAAAAGCCAGGCACATAAAGACAAATAGTGTATGTTCTCACTAATATGCAGACTCTAAAACAGTCAAAGCAGAGAGTAAAATGGTGGCTACAAAGACTTTTTGGTAGAGACAAAGGGGAGATGATGGTCAAGGGTACAAAAACTCAATCATACAGGAGGAATAAGGCTTTTTTTAATCTATTACATAGTGTGGGGATATAGTTAATAAATGTATCATGCATTTAAAAATTGCTAGGCAAGTCAATTTCAAACATTCTCACTTAAAAAAATGATAAGTATCTGAAGTGATGGATGTGATTTAACATGATTTACTTATTCCACAATATTTAGGAATCATATCTTCACTTTATATGCCATAAATATCTAATTATAAATTGTCAATTTATAATAAAATTTAGAAAAGAAAAAATACATGTGAGTTAACATTGTATTAGGAAGCCTTTTATTTAATTTTTATCTCTTAACTGCTTTTGAAATTTTAGGTGATATTTTCTATTTTAATGATTTGAAAATGATGCCATTCCTTTTATTTCCCATATCCTGGAAAACATCTAAATAGTACAATAGTAATTTTTGGCCTTTCAAGCTCTGTACGATCCAATTATATCCTTGCTTCCTCTGATTCAAATAATTGTTATTTTGTATTGTGATTGAAAGGTTTTCAACTGACAAAAGAAGAAGGAGGTAAGAACAAAGCTGATGGAATTAAACACTGAAATATTTTTTTAAGTGTGAAGGAAACCAGTTTTAGCAGTAGTCTACTGAAGATCTTTTCTTTTCTTTTTTTTTCTTTCTTTTTTTTTTAATTGTTGGGGATTCATTGAGGGTACAAAGAACCAGCTTACACTGATTGCATTTGTTAGGTACAGTCCCCTTTGTAATTGTGTTCTACCCCCAAGACGTGTGCCACCAAGGAAATTCGCCTATGTTCACAATATTTTTTGTTTGTTAGTTTTCCCCTGAGCATCATATGACTTGATAAAAACTTCAAAAACCCCTGTTCCCCTACTAGTGCATAATATTCCCTGTGGCTGAGCCAGGGGCTAGAGTAAGAGTTTTGCATTATGTGTTAGAACATTTTGACATTATGCAGTATAATATTACCACAGACATAACTGAGAAATTCTTTGGGAGGATAAAATAAAAATATAGTATAGAAGGGCTTAATATATAAGGTAGGCATAAAGTTCATGTGCAATTTAAATTTGAACTTTATGCCTACCCTGTATGTGTACATGTGAGTCTTTTTTCTTTTCTTTTTAAAATTTCTTCTCCAAAGGACTTCTTAGAAGTGAAAAAAAAAAGAGTGAGTATGCCAATTGGAGAAAATGTGAAGACATTGCCTAACTGATAGTTAAATCTTCCAACTACAGACGATGATGGCTGTATTACCATGTACAGAGTTATCTTAAGTATCAGCAGTGTTAAGGACTTGATGCTGTAGGAAGGGCGTGTACTCATTGATCACTAATTTCCTTCCTTATTAGAGTGAATAAGAGTGGAGAAAATTGGGAGAGATAGATTTGGAATGACCAAATGGATTGTCAGTATCTAGCAGCAAAAGATTCATGTATGAAAAAACAAAATGGAGGTACATTTTAGCTAAACTGTAGTTTACTTAAAAGGACTTTTAGTAGTAGTAAATGTGAAGGTGGACTGTATATTATTGATTGTGTCAATAAGGTAAAGTTTTTAACCTTCAGAAATAGTTTCCTTCTAAACATTAACATGCTTAGGATTGTCCTGGACAAAATAATTCCCCTTTCTTTTTGATACCTGCTATATGAAGTTTTGATGATTGCTATATGAAGATATTTAAACTTTTCCTATATTTTGATATGGTGTATATAAAAAGTCTTATACTCATTGTGAAGGCTTTAGCAAAATAATCTCTAAGGGCTAGTTACTAAAATTTTGTTTTATTGAAACATTACATACTATCAGAAATAAATATGATGCCTTATTTTTCAAATACAGCTCTTCAAATGGACTAAACCACTGGAGCTCTTATTTGGATTTCATAAAAGGCAAGTCTCTATAACACTTAGAATGCTAAATTTAACTAGCAACTTATGGCCTTCATCTGCATTGTAAAAGTCAGCATACATATAATACAAAACATTTACTGGGAGTTGAAATCTCTAAGTTCTCTTCCTGAGCATCTCCCTCCATTTTCTAACTTCAAAGGACTTTTCAAATTATTATTGAAAGAATTAAATGATAGTTTATTTTTTTAATTGTCACATTTTTCTTTAGCCCAGCAATTGTTAAAATTTATAATGGATATGAATCACTTAGAAGGTTTTATTAATACACAAATATGTATGTATGTATGTGTATGTGAGATGGAGAAAATACATACATACATATATGTTAGATGGAGAAAATTTAGAAATATACACACACATATACATATATGTACACACACACACACACACATATATATATGAGATGAGGGAAAACTTAGAAATACACATATATGTACACACGTATACGTATATGTGTGCGTATGTGTACATGTATATGTACACGTATATGTATATGTGTTTGTGTATTTCTAAGTTTCCCCCTATCTCACAGACACTGGTTTGGTAATTGTGGGGTGATGCTCAGAAATTTTCATTTTTAAAAGTATTATATGCCAATTTTCATGTTCATAATTTATGGCACTGCATTGTGAGAAAAACTTTCTTAGCACATATAATGCCTATTTTTCTGATTGCTGAAATAAAATTATACTATTTTTACTCTACTCTTCCTTTTCCTTGCTTTAACACTTATGCCTGCATTTGAGTGAATGTGATCTTGAGGAAGGCTGAATCACATCTGAGTTTCCAAATTACATTTCAATGTTCTTTGGAATACACAAGGCTCAATTTCCCACATGTATAGTCCTATAAACATAAACTCCCTATAGAAATGGAAATTTCTGTATTCATCTTTGTATCTGTGCCTGACGTTCTGAGCTTCACAATTAATAGAAACTCAATCAATAAGGTAAAATTCTTAAAAGCACCATTCCATGGACTACTATTTAGAGCAGTAGATATTTGGTAGTTCTGGTGCACCTTCCAAAGATGTCTGGATGGAATTCCATTTAAAATTCTGCCATCACCAGCACATATATGCTGCTTTAAGTAGTTAATAGTAGGATGAGTTTATTAAGAATAAGAACAAAATGAGATGAGTTTAGTGCTTTCATTGGAAGGTAGTGTATAGGGAAATGTAATGTTCCCCACAGCAGTAGCGAGTTAAACAGGATGATAATGCCTTTAAAGCAAAGTCAGGGGAATTTCATGAGTACTTAAAAAAAAAAAAGAAATCTTTGTTGTCAAGCTGTATTCTTTTGAATGTGGTTTTAGAATCTCTCTAAGAATTTTAAATAGAATAAGAACAACTTATTTTGTTTCAAATGGTATAGGCATTCCTTGACTAAAAGTGGAATCCTGATATTCATTTCTGCCTAAGTTTTTATATTTACACTTAATGATCCCAGATTTCTTGTATTCCCAGTGATAGCACTATTTTTCTCCAAGGAGTCTTTGGAGAGTGAAATGAGAAATGCATATAAAAGCACCACATTTTTATGTATTGTTGATAAAGAAGCTAGTCCCTTCTTCTCAGAATAGTATCTCTTCTAATTTCATTATTTAACTTGACAAGAAGCAATGTATTGATTATGGCCAGTAAGAAATTTAGTTCATAATGCCAGTGAGCATATGTTATCATTAAAGTTCACATGAGCACAAATAATTGTATATCTTATAAGGTGATAATAAATGTTATATTGTCATGTGAAGATGTCAAAAAAGTGGGGGTTTACAGCATGAAACTTTTAAAAATGAATATGGCTGATACATAAGGCAGTAATGTTTTGTAAATAGCTTATTTGGACCTCAACATCAAATACCATGTCCTCTTTCTCCTGACCTGACATTGAATGAGCTGTCATTGAGTAGCTAGCTGGCAGGCTTTATAAATTCTGCCTTTATATGCCATCAAAGTCGATAGGCAATATCAAGAACCAACATATTCTTTAAGTTAGAATATTACATTCATTTTAACCAATGCACATTTGTGTTAATGGATGAATCCACAATGTCTCCAAATTTTCACATGCATTATTGTAATTGATGGAGTTGATATTTCTGTTTTGCTTTGTAGAATCAATGTATAGGTTTTTCATATTAGTAGGGCAGTTTCACAGGTGTACTACAATCAATGTATCATGCTCAATGTAGCTAATCAAATATTAGAATACAAATCCGTTGAAATATTCAAAGGCCCCATTGGTATTATATATATAGGTTTATTGTATATCATGATATAATAAAGATATAAGGTATATGTGTAGAAATAACCATGTGTATCCCTGTATATATTTTAGATATAGAAGTATATCAAAATTGATGCTTTTGGTTTGCTAATCCAATATCAGGTTTCCTTTCAAAAATATCCCCTCTTACCTTGTCCACTATTTACCTTTGAAAGTTATGTTATGGTGCACTGAGAGGTACAGGATGGGTGTCTTCCTTCTACTATCTAGTCATAGGATTTACCTAACAGCTTTGATACTAAAATTAAGAAATAGAAGATAGTATGGAATTTTTCACATAAGTCTAAAACTAGGGAGCTAAAACATTGTAATTTATGGGCAATGGCCCAAAATCGAGCCTGTTGTGAAAATGAAGTAATATTGTAATAATATCATAAATAATTGAAATAATACTGTGATAATGCTGTAAAAATAATATGATACTTATACTGTACATAAAGTATTATTTTCACAGTATAATAAGGCACTATTTTCCCAATATGGCTCAAAGGATCAAAAAACCCAGAGAAACAGACACTGAGACAACCAGAGACATAAAGTATGAAAGAAAAAAGATTAAGAACAAAGAAGCAAACATGCAGAATAGAAGAAAAAAATAATGGAGTTGCTGGGTTTTAGGACCCAGCCTCACTCCTGCCACTGGATTCTAGACATTCTCATGCTCTTACTTTGAATAAGCCAATTTGATTGAGGCAATTTGGATTATGATATTTCCTATCAAAAGAACTCTGCTCAGTGTTTCACTGCATACTTGCACTGCACAGACTAAGCTGAGAATATGTCTTTTTTTCCCTGAAAGCGAATACATTTTTCTCTTCAGGTTGTCTATGTTGCAAAGAATTTTTTCCTAAGGTGAAATGGAAGAATAATTTTGTTTCATTTGTTATTTTGTTTATGTTCTTTTGTGTTCCCAAACTTGGTTAAAAACCTTGGTATTGATTAAAGAAGAAAACCCTTGGGGAAAGAAAAATTGGTGGTAATAAATTCTACTGTTGCACCCAACATCCCCATCTTATCTCTTCCAAGTTTAAAAGGAAACAAAATACCCTGAACATTTATTGAGAACTTAATGTGTGTCAAGCATTGTCCAAAGTACTGATTCTACTTTCTTTCTTTTTCCTGTCAACAGTATCTGTGATAGTATTTGTAATTTATAAAAAGAGGAAACTGAAACTTAATTAGGTTTCTTCCCCAAGGTATCACAACTGTTGACTGGAAAAGAGATACAGGAGTCCAATAACCACTGCAATATATTTTATTATGGGTACAAAAATATCCAGGACATTTTGTTGCATGAATATACTATTGGTTGACTGTTAATCTAGCCCCAAGGTGCTATTTTCAGTTATGATTATTCTCATTCCATGCTAAGAATATGAAAATTAATGTTGACTGCCAAAACATCATATTTCACATTCATCTTAATCATTCTAATATTTGACAATCCAATAATTCAAAATTTAATGACTTTGAATTTCAGAGAGTTTTGATGTAGTCTTAATTCTCAAAAGAGTGCTTTTTACTGTAACATATATAAAATGACAATGGAAAAGATTTGGTTCATCAATGTGATATAAAAGAAAATGATGCCATCTGCCATCCTTAACTGAATAAGTTTCTTCATCCTTCCAGAGTTTCTGGTTTCCCAACCTTGCGATTATGGAATGATTGTCCCCAAATTCTCTCCAAGTCTTCATAGGACCTATTAGTTCTGGAATCCAGAAGACTTCAGTTTCAAAATAGCAACATCATTTATACTGCTCAGCCAGAAACTTAGCTCCCAATGAACATACTGTCAAGTTCAGTTCAGCTCACTGTATCACAAGCAGATTTTTGGCACTAGTATGTAAAATCCTCAGAGTCAAGGTGTGATTGTCCTAATTACATTCTGGCTGAAACTAAACTTAGTAATCTCTATTCACTGGTGAAAATAGCATCTTACAATGCCACTTTACACACATATAGACACTTATATATAAATTTATTTTAGTTTGAATTTTGATTTTGTCATATCCAAATATTTAGAAATCACTTGTCCGGGAAATATAGTAAACTTGTGCCATGACTTTATAAACTGTGTTGAGAAAATTAAATTGTATAAATTTCAGGTCTCCATTATTGAAAAATTAAAGAAAATCAATTATTTTTCAGTAAGTCTATGCTTTCAAAAAACATAAATGATGTGTAATGAACTTATACCATATATATCTGTCAATGCAGACTGGTGAATTGAGAAATATCCCAGGCATCATGAGGCGAGTATTTCTGGTGCCTACTTCCTCCCCCTAAAAGATGAGAACCTTAGCCTGTGTTAATTAAAAAAGAGAACTTAAGCGGGAAAGAAGCCATTCTCCAATTGCATTGTAGTATAGTCAAATGTCCTTTATCAGGGTGTGTAATTTCATGAGTTCTATTATTCTTGGCAGCAGTCCTGCTGGCTGAGTTATTCTAGAATTCTGTGCATATTTGTAATTTTTTTCCTCTTCAAACTCTACATCTGAGTTTTAAGAAGATTCATAATCTTATAAATTATTGATATTGATATTAAATGACTCAATCAGAAAAATAGAGTGAGTTTGACTTTTGTCAAAATTTTAATTTTCACATCTTTCAATACATTTATAAATACTAAGAGAAGTGACACCATATAATTATGGTTATTACTTCCTGACAAGGTATAAATTGCTACTAAATCCTAACTTACATTTTTTGCTAATTCAAGCCATCTGCCATGGGTCCACCAGATATTTTTATATTCTTGGTTAATGAGAAGTGATGGGCCATTTCATTCTCAAAACTTAAGAATAATAAATATCAGCTTGAGAAGGGAATTTTTAAAAATGATGCAGCCTTCCTTGAAATGCAATTTGAAAAATACCAATACTCTGTCCTTTGGCTTTTTTAGAGCTCAGCACTTTTATGTGTTAATGCCAATATCGTATAACTGATTCTATCCTATCAATGTTTTGAAATGGTTTCTCTATAGATAACATAGTGAGAAATTCAATGTGATGGTACTTTTTTGTCACAAAACATATTTTAAATTTAAGTCTGGTAAGAAGTGTCTAAAAACAGATGCAATTTTCATTGCTTACTGTCTGTGAATCAGTTATTGTGAAATATTGAGTATGTTTACATTCTTGTATGGTGGACTTATCTACTTATCTGTATCAATTGGCATGAACTTCCAAAAGTACACATTTAAGATACAATTTTCTTCAGGTCACAGTATGAAATTGAATGAGCTAAATCTTTACTGCCTCTGGTAGGGTTTGGGAATAACATTTATGTTAGGCATAGGAGAAAAGATTGGGCTCTAAATTTTAACTATATTTATAGGGAAAAAATAGTTCAGATATTCTCCAAGGCATTAGGTGGGGCCGCTTGCTTATGGGTTACTGAGAAAGGAGTCTTACAATCTTTAATATTGTCTCAGTCCTACTATTCCTAAAAGCACCTATATATCTGCTTATAAGTTTATTTAAACTTGTCAAAGGAGAATTACAGCCTGTAAGTAGATGATGGAAAAACAATAGAATTTAATTCCTTGTTTGACAACAATTGTAATAATAACTTGAAAGAAAGGCAACTTGAAAAATTAACTTAGAGTACAATAAAAATCTATCACCTAAAATTCTTCTTAATTGACAGGGTGGGTGCAGAAGATTTACAGTTACTTAAGTTATTTATATGTGATAAGTAAAATTGATTTAGTCATTTATAATTTCATATCTCTATTGCTTTCAGTAAATTAATAACAAATACATGGTAAATATTTTTGGAATTTATGGGATGATCACTGACTTTCTATAGGACAGTAAATTTTTTACAGAGATGGTTTAGCCAATCTTAGTAAAGGCTTGTTCTTGAGGTCCTTAGATGGATTAAATGATATTAAGCCAATGAGTAGAGACTATTAACACTCATTGAAATTCTGGACGATGTTACTGGGGATTGTATATGAGCCCCAGTGGATTTGAATTGTAGAAAGTGTTGAATAGCAGAACTGTCTCTATTTTGCACATAGGAGGTAGGGTCATTTCATAACTACATGCCACAGAGCAAGTGGTGGGGGCTCTGGCAAGCATCAGGCTTCACAGCAGAATTTGTAAGACCAATAGTCCTCTTTTCAAATTTTAAAAGTTTAGGTTATGCCACAGTCATTCTGGAATTTCTCTAATATTCCTGGATGTATATTGAATTAACTATCTGAGTCATTATGTGAAGTTCAGAAGTAATGTACACTTCTTTCAACATAAATTTCCACCTTGAAATGCAAATTTAATTGCAGTAGAATACACTAAAATTTGACGCATTATTTTTTCATTAGCTTAAAGGCTGTAGACTTATTTTTTCATTATTGTTTTCTACTGCTCCTAAGGATTTTCTTTCTAGTGTGTGCGTGCGTGTGTGTGCATCTGTAAACCTTATTAGGGGATGAGAAGGGAACATCTTAGACCAGTATCAGTTAATATCAAGGCTTTATCTTCCACTTTGATATTACTCTTTTTTAATTCCTCTCCAGAATTAAGGGGAGCCTCACAATGTGCATTTTACTGCCCTCACAGTCATCCTGTAAGTGGATAAATTCCATATGTTTAAAATTGAGGAACCTAGGCCCCAGATATTCCAAGTGACTCCTTGAATTTATCAGCTCATTTACAGGAAAGCAAGGAATACAACTTAGGAAATGCTGACTCCAGTCCTTTGGAGAAGAATTTTTATTCCAATTCTGACTCTCTTACTCACTATCAGCATGTCAATACAATCTTGAGTCAAGATTTTTTCATCTTTAGAATAGTGATGATAGTATCTCAGAACTTTACACGTAGGTGGCTAGATATGAGACAATTTTAATATAGCACCAGGCACATGGCAGGTACTCAACAAAAACGAATTATTTTTGTTCCATTTGTTAGGTTATTCTGATTGTATTATACTGCCTCTTTTTTGAAGATTGAAAATTATATAATTATATGTTCTCTCCTCCTTCCATCCAAGATATTTGTTACATTTCTTTTAACCATTGTAACCTCACCCCTGCTGCTTTCCCCAGGGACTACAGGTAATGATTTTCTCAATGAACAGATTTACATTAACAGGTAAATGGTACAAATATGATTGCATTATAAAATAGCTTCTTATATATACTTATCAGGGAATCTAAGGATTTGGTTTTGGCTAAAAAATACAATACACTCAAACTATATGTCCAAATAAATAGGCATCTTTTCACTTTGCATAAAAGTGTTTCATGAACTGAATATCGCTATTAGCAGAGAATACTCTAATATTCTCCTGGAAAATCCTGCAGTCTCTGTGCACTTTCAATGCCTGAAATATTTTAATGTTCTCAAATTAAAGTTAAATTTCAAAATGGCAAATGAATTATCATAGAAGCACTTTCTTCACTTGGATACCCTGACTGGAGACTCTTCAGGGGCCAGTCTCATCAGCCATTTATTTTCAATACCTTTGCTCACCGTTCTCTTTTCTGGCCTTCCTAACATTGACCTGCCCTAAGGCTGAGTACTAGGACTTCCCTTCTCTTCTTTTTCTCATTCTTCTCTTCTTTTCCCTTTTCTTCCCTTCATCTTCATCAACACTGACTTCTTTGGTGAGCACAGCATACATCATCGTGAGACATCCCAACATGTACTGATGACTCATAAATACATCTGTCTAGCTCAAACTCTCTGAACAACTTATTTCTAAATTGAGCCACCTACTTATATGTCTGTTACACATTGTAAACTCATTACATACCAACATGAACTTGTAATCTTCTAAAGAAAAACAAAACATAAAACAACCTCCCCCCCAAAAAAAAAAATTCTCTTGCTTTACCTACTGTCTACATCATGTCATTTAATGGCATCTCCCAATTCTGATTCTTCCAGGTCAAAATTCTGATTATCATTCTTAAATGTCTTTATTTTCTTCTTAGCCCCATGAATCCATTAGCAAATCCTTCTACTTATTTGAATAGATATCCAAAAGCCAACCATTTCTCACTGTATCTATTGCGACTACCCTGGTCCAAATTGTCAGTTCTCACATAGATTATTGTCACAGCCTCCTGACTTGTCTTCCTGCTTTCGCCATTTCCTCTTTATAATCTTTTATCAAACAATAGCCCAAATAATCTCTTTAAATCTCAAACTAGGCTCAGTGCCTGTGGCTCAAGCAGCTAAGGCACTAGCCACATACACCTCAGCTGGCGTGTTCGAATCCAACCTGGGCCCACCAAACAACAATGATGGTTGTAACAAAAAAAAAAAATAGGTAGGCATTGTGGCAGGCACCTGTAGTCCCAGCTACTTAGGAGGCAGAGGCAGGAGAATCACTTGAGCCCAGGAGTTGGGGGTTGCTGTGAGCTGTGATGTTACGGCACTCTACCCATGGTGATAGCTTGAGGCTCTGTCTAAAAAAAAAAAAAAAAAAAATCTCAAACCAGCTCTTGTACCCTATTTTTCTCAAGTTACAAGCCAAAGTCCTGTTATCCCCTATACCTTATAGATTTTATTTTCTACTTTTATTCCTTGTGCTAACTCTATGTCAATCCCAGCTGTGTACACTAGCCTTTGCACTGCACTTATGTTACTTTTGTTCGGAAAGTTTTCCTTAGGTATTGGTCTTTCCTTTGAAGACTTTCTCAAATGTTACCTTTCAATGTAGCATGTACTGACCCATTTATGTAAAATCTTCCTATAAGTCTTATAATCTATCTTAAATTGCTTTACTTTTTTAACATAGGTCCTGATATTCTTCCAATGTATACATAATTTACTACTATGTTATATTTATTATTATTTACCTATATCCTCCATTAAAATGTGTTCTTTATAAGAGCAAACAGCTATTTTTTGTCTTTGTTTACTGAGTACATTATAGCCTTATCATGCTACATTATCTTTCACTTTTGACTTCTAATAAGAATCACTGAGTTCCTTTGGGAGCGTAAGTCTACAAGAAACTGTTATTACTCATAGATATATATCTTAATCTCATTGTGTTGAGGTTTGATAACAATAGAGAGCTGATTGCCATGTTAAATTTGTCTTTAAAGTTATCATCACCTATACCAAAATTGTGTTCTTTAAATCAAAATGAATAAAAGTTTTAAGAAATAGGAAGATAGTGTCTATAATTTTTATTTTGGAAATGAAACTAGTTATTGAAATCATAGGGACATAAATATTAATACCTTTAAAGGATTTCTGAGATCTAACTCACTACCTGCCTTTATGCTGGACCACAGAAGTTAAGGGAACACCAATTCATCCCAAACACTTGCATTACATGCTCATTAATATATACCAGGCTATGTCACAGGTCTTGGAAGTACAAAGTAAGCACAACATTGTTCATGTCTTCAAGAAGCTTGTAGTCTTATATGTAAGATAGATAAGTAAACATTAGTTTCACTTCCGTGAGTTCCTACTTTAATGAGAAGCACTTAAAGAAACCTGCTTGGGATTTAGCCATGGAAGAGTCACTTGGGATCTATTGTAATTCTTCATTTCCTAGTTCATTGTAAGGGGATGAAAGCAGTTTAGGCTTTATGACAAAAGAAAAAGGGATGCAGCCCAGCTATCCCAGTATTTGAAAGGAAAATACTTTGATTACTAATTTACAAAGCAAAAACTCAGCACGTCTGTTTTTTATAAGTCTAAAAGATCTTTTTATCCAACTGACTTTTTAGTGGTTTTATATTGATAGCCACTTTATAAAACATGGCTATCTGTTAAATTTTTCTTTCTAATTTTATAATATTCTTACTTATTTTATTAGTCCATTATAATACTTACAGAGAAGTAAGTATGTAAAAACTCTACTTTTGGTTGTCAATGTAGTACAAACTTAAGACTTACATCTAATGTTTAATTTGGTAAATGTGACTTCATTGATACATGCCTATTATTTGCATAGTAGTATAACTTAAAATAATTATATGGTTTTAATAAAGCTTTCTTAACACTTCCTTACTGAAACTTACTTGAAAATGATCAAGAAGTTGCATAAGTCTCACTCTGTTTCTCTCTATCTCTGCTAAAGGTAAAAAAGAAGAAACATATGTCATACATCTTACATTTTGAGTGATTAAAAAAAAAACCCTGTTCTTTTATGTCTATCAGAAATAAATCCTAACCCTGTATAACAAGACTGTGTTCATGGATTGTAAGCTTTTTCTCTTAGATGTCTACCATCAACTGAGACTCATGGTCAATTTTGTTGCCAAGGGGGAAAAAGCATAAATGGATGATGTAGGTGACAAGAAGTCAGGAATTAAAAAGTAATAATATGTTTGGCCTTACAGCGGGCTTCTCTCTCAGAAGGAAAAGGTAACTGAAATGTAGAGGAATGCCCCAGGTTACATCTGGTTTTATTCTTCTCACATTTAGTTCCAGAAATGAAACAAGGATTCTTTCTACTTTAGTTTTCTCATTTTATTCAGTTCCCCTAGGAACTGGTTCTTGGCTTAGTAGAAGGATAGTTTTGTATTCTCCAGCACTACATTTTTCTTCCAGTATTCCTTCAGTTAATTTCT
Source organism: Galago senegalensis (assembly GCA_963575145.1). Lineage (NCBI taxonomy): Eukaryota > Metazoa > Chordata > Mammalia > Primates > Galagidae > Galago > Galago senegalensis. The sequence goes on from CAUYTI010148530.1 coordinate 25,938, forward strand.
TTAGGCTCTATGTCATACTATTTTCCTAAGTCAGCCAAAAATAATTATTTAGGAATGGGGATAGTTATAAGAACTAGGCTAAGCCCTCAACTTTGAGTGTGAAATTAGGGCAGTGAGTCCTCAAGGCAGATTCTAAAGAAAACAAATGGGTAGAGGTCCTGGCTCAAGGAGGCTCAAGTAATAGAAAAGTTTGAGTGTAAGGTGGTTGGTATTAGAGATGCAATCTAGTCTCACAACTTTCAGAGTATACAGTTGTGAGCAAAATACTCTCTGAGCACCATTTCTTCTCTTCTAAACTGAATAAAATGTTGAAGAATAATTCTGAATATAAGCACTTGGCACTTCCTCAGCTGTCGATATGTGTTAGTTTCTCTATTCATTCAATTTAATGAATAAGTGGGTTTTAGAAGTGTACCCCCTCCCACTGGATAGAGGCAAAAACAATATACTCGGTTTTTCTTTTTGAATAATTCTGCTTTGGGTTATTATTTTAAGAATTCTTACCAAACGTGAAAGCAGTTCATCATAAGAACTTCTCATTACCTTTATGTAATACATGAAAATTTTTCACAGGAAGCAGTGTGGTGAATTAGAGAAAAAACAAAAAAGGAAAAAAAAAACCCTGAAAATATACTCAGTGCTACAAGCCTGGATACATAGGTTTTTAACCCTAACTCTGCCATATACTAAATGGCTTAAATTACCAAGTCTAAAATGAATTTGTTCAAGTATAAAATGGGAGTAATAATACTGTTTCACACAATGACTGTGAGGATTAATATGTAACCAGCACATGGTAGCTACTTTTTCAAATGCAGTTTTCTCTCCAACTTTGTTTTATCTGGGGGTGTGTGGGGTGGGTAGGATCTTCTCTGCCTAACAGACAGGGTGAATTGATGTGTAAATATCATATTAGATAAATATACAGAGGTATGTGGAAGATAGTCTGTGTCTAGGGAATAAGAAAAATGCTACTAATGACGCACTCATGTGATCCACTAATTGTTCATAGTCTTCAAAGGGGCCCTAATTCTTATGCTGTTTCTCAACCTTCCTTCTTCTTTTGTCCTAGTTCTGGCTTTTTCATGCTCTAGTGATTTCATTCAAACTCCTAATTTCTAATGATATAAGGGCATTCAACACCATCCTTGAGAGGAAAGAGACCTTTAATAGCAACATTTTAATATCAAAACACTAAGGAGCTTTATCAGTCATCTTCTTTTTGCTGAATTTTGGGAAGATGCTGAAAGATAACCTGTAAATTATCTAAATCAGTAGGTCTGTGGATGGAACTCCTATAGACAAACAGATGGGATAAAGCTAGGCATTCAAATTGGGTCTGGGGGCTTTTAAGCTTTATATCATGCAAACATCCTATCTAAACAAACTCTTACCTAAATTTCCTTTGTTTAACCCTTTTCAGACCTATTTTGTCTGAGAATTATTCATTTAAGTGGATATGTACTACACACATTCATATTTATTCATTGTTTTTATGTTATGTAGTTCTTATTTAATCTTGGGAGGGTGACTATTGCTTCTACTTTGTATAGAACATTCATAAAGGTTAAAGCTATTTTAAGGTATTGCAAATCAAAAATGGGAGCTCAGTGATTTTTAAATAAAGCAGTCTTTGGGTTGTTCTGTCAATTCAATTAAGTATAATTTTAGCTGGAAAACGGATTGTTACCTCATCATATAATCCTTTCTTAATGTGCCTTATCATTTTTATGTAAATCATTTACATATCCAGTTATGCAAAGCAGAAGAATCTATACTTTTGAACTAACTTATTTCAAAATGTCAAGGAGTATAAATGATTTTGTTACATGCACGCATTGTGTGATGCTTAAGGGGGGGCATTTAGAGAGCCTGAGATCAGAATAAAATTCATTACACCCAATACATAAGTTTTTATCCTCACCTCCTCTAGCCCTCAGCCCTTATTGGTTTCCAATAACCTATACATTGCTTTGTGCCTGTGTGTCATATAGCTCCTAATTATTTGTGAGAACACGTGTGTTCGTTTTTCCATTCCTGAGGTACTTCACTTAGGATAATGATTTCCAGTTTCAACCAAAATGCTGCAAAAGATATTATTTCACTCTTTTTCATGGTTGAATAGTAATCATGGCTTATGTATGTATAAACACACACACTTTTTAAATACCCACTCATCAGAAGTTGATGAGCATTTTAAGCTGATTTTATATCTTTGCAGTTGGGAACTGGACTATCACAAACATGCAGGTTCAGATGTCATATTGATAATGATTAGTTTTCCTTTGGATGGATATCCAGTAGTAAGAGGACTGGATCTAATGGTAGGTTTACTTTAGTTCTCTGAGGAATTTCCATACTGCTTTCCGTAGCAGTTGTATTAGTTTACATTCCCGCCAACATGATCTAAACATTCCCTTTTCAACATTTCTGCAGCAACATCTATTGTTTGTCTTTTTAATAATTGCAATTCTGACAGGCATAAGGTAGTATCTCATTGTGGTTTTACCTGATAATTAATGATGCTGTTCATTAACTCTTGTTTGCTCAGCACTTGTCTGTCCTCTTTTGAAAAACTTCTGTTCATGTCTTTGTCACTTTTTAATGGGGTTGTTTTTTTCTTGCTGATTTATTCAAGTTCTTTGTAGATTCTGGTTATTAGCCCTTTGTCAGGTGTATAGGTGACAAATGTTTTATACTATTCTGTAAATTATCTGTTTACTCTGTTGATTATTTACTTTTCTGTATATGAGGTTTTTAATGTAATAAAATTCCATTTATTTATTTATCCATTTATCTATATTTGTCATCACTGTCTGTGCCTTTTGATTGTAGTAATGAATTATTTGCCCAGACTGATGTCTGGAAAAGCTTTCCCTGTTTTCTTCTAGAATTTTTGTAGCTTCATACCTTGCTTTTAAGTCTTTTATTCATCTTGAATTAATTTTTATATATGGTAAGATATAGGGGTCCTGTTTCATTCTTCTTTATGTGATTTTTCAGTTGTCCCAGTACTATTTATTGAATAGGGTTTCCTTTTCCCCAGTGTACATTGTTGTCTGCTTTGTCAAAGATCAGTTAGTTGTAACTATATAGTTTTATTTCTGGCTACTATATTTTGTCCCATTGGTTTATGTCTCAACTTTTAGCCCAGTGCCATCCATTCTAATTTTGTTAATATAGGTTTGTGGTATAATTTGAAGTCAGGTAGCGTATACCTTTTTCCTTGCTTTGGCTATTCAAGTATTTTTTTCTGGAGCTGTGAAATATCATGTTGGCCTTTTGATGGAGATTATCTTGAATCTTTAAGTTACTATGGACATGAGCAAGGGACGCTTTTCTATTTGTTTGGGTCAACTGTGATTTCTTTCATCATTGTTTTGCAGTTTTCCTGGTAGAGATCTTTCATCTACCTTCTTAAGTATATTCCTAGGTATTTTATTTTCTTTATAGCTATTGTAAATGGTTTTGAGTCCTTGATTTGAATCTCTCAGCCTGACTTTTATTAGTATATAGAAATGCTACCAATTTGTGTACATTGATTTTTCAACCTGAGACTTTGCTGAATTTATCAATTCTAGGATTCTTTTAGTGGACTCTTTAGGGTTTTATAGACATAAGATCATATCTTCAGCAAATAGGAATAGTATGATCTCCCCTTTCTCATTTTGGAGGCCATTTATTATATTTCTTTCTCTTGCCCAATTTCTCTGCTAGGACGTCTAAGTGGTGTCAGTAGGTACTTTTGTCTTGTTCCATTTCTTAAGGGGAATGCTGCCAACTTTGTTCATTTAATTAATGTTGGCTGTTGGTTTGTCATATAATTATTATTTTATAACTTTGAGCTATATTTCTTATATGTCTAGTTTGATGAGGGTTATTATCAATGAAAGAGTATTGGGTTTTATTGAATGTTTTTTAAGTATCTATTGAAGTGATCATATGATCATTGTTTTTGTTTCTTTTTTTTTGACTTTTTTTTCTTTTCTTTTTTTTATTGAATGATAACTATGTACATTAATGCACTTCTGGGGTACAGTGTGGGATTTTCACATGCAATCTGAAATACTTCCATCAAACTGGTCAACACAGCCTTCATGTCATTTTCTCAGTTATTGCTTTAAAACATTCACATTCTACTCTTAGAAAGAGAAAAAAGGGAGTTCTTACTAAAATCATTAAAAAATCCTTCCTGCTGCAACACAATCTGTTTCTTCTTCAGGAGGAACAAAAGTCAGCCTCTTCCGTAGAGACTAACCTCCTTGTCACTTCATGTACTGGTTGGAAGAAGGAGGCAAAGTTTGTGGAGCTCAAATCAGGCCCAAATCTTTCCTTCTTCATGACTTCCTTGTGCTTTTAGCATAGGGCAGAGTTGATCTGTCTCATTATCTTCTTTCAGAGAGGAGGAGAGACAGCGTCCATTCTTGAGGATATGAAACTAGAGATAAGAAACAAAACAGAATAAGATGCAGGGAAACCATTTAAACACAGCGTGGGTGGAAGGCTCATAGAGGGAATTAAACAGCTTCTTTTTGACATACAGGCAGAGTTGGTTTATGGAGGCAATTAGGCAAACAAAATTAATATTTTCCCCTTTATAGATAACAATTATTACTTATAAAGCACTCCTTGCTGGGATGAGCTAAAAGCATTTAATGGGTGCTGACTAATTACCCCACCCAACAAATAATATGGCAGCCAGGAAAAGAAAGATAATTATTCCCATTTTACAGGTTTGAAGACTGAGCCACACAAAAATGAGTCCTAGCTCAAAACCAGCTCACAAAGAGCTGAAAATAGAAGGCAAGCTTCCAAATAGCAGCCTTCCATCTCACTGGGTACAGGTTTCCTGTTTCCACATGTCCTTTTGAGAAAGGACAGCCCCCTTGCTGGCCAGAGAAAAACAGCTGCCACTCATTAGGAACTACAGCTCCCAGCAGACACTGAGAGGAGACGGGCTGTGGCCTGGTGCCCAGTCCAGATTCCCAAGTATGGAGAAGGACTGGGTTTTGAAAGAACGGAATGCTTACCCTTGAGAGGGAGACAAAAGAGGGGAGGAGGAGGTAAGTTTGGAATATTTAACTCCGTTACCTAAACATCGTCCTGCTCTTTGAATATAGCAGCCAAAGTCATGAACTTTTAATAAATCTTTCTAGATCTCACTTTTTAAATCAAGCCCTTGGTTCAGCAGAACACTGCTTTCTCCTGGGATTAGGTGTGTGATGACAGGGCAGTTGTGGGTCTAGGTGGTCAGATGCACTTTTCCTGACTCTGAGCAGCACAGAAAGTGGTGGGAAGGAAACCCAGGTGCAGACCTACTCTGTTGCGAAAGGAGCAGATGTCCAGAGACTGGGCCAGGGCGGGCAGCCTGGAAGGAGGAGGGCTACCCCTTCTCTGCCTCAGAGGCTGTGGAGCCCTCCTGGTGTGGGAAGGCATGAAGGAAATATTTCTACCAGTTCTGTCATGGATTAAAGCATCCATGCTGAAGGCTCTGGGCTGGATGCGGAGAGGTACCAAACATAAGAGCAGCTCTCTGTCCTCAGGAGGCTTACTGCTGGGGGAGAAGCTACAGAAGGGACGGTGGAGCAAAGGGAAGGAAGGGACAGTTCAGGGCAGCGTGTTCTTTATAGCTTTCCTTCCATTTTATTTACCCACGTGCCAGGCACTGCTCTGAGCCACTTGGAATAAGTACAGTGGTGAATACACCAAAAGCTTCTGTCCTTATAGAGGTCTCTCCCTGTAGCCCCTGATGTCTGGGACAAGAGTCCACTAAGCAGAGGGAAGAGACAGCAAGTGCAGGCCCTCCAGATGGATGTGAGTGTGGCAAGTGCATGTGGCAGGAGATGAGGCCAGAGGGCCAGGCTGGGCTCAGACCACACGAGGATAGAAAGGAAAAATTTCGGGCAGTGCCTGTGGCTCAGTGAATAGGGCACCAGACCATATACTGGCGGTGGCAGGTTCAAACCTGGCCCCAGCCAAAAACTGCAAAAAGAAAAAAAAAAAAAAAGAAAAGAAAGAAAGGAAGGAAGAATTTCATCCTAACCCCACTGGAATCCATTGTTTTTCAGCAGTGGTTTGGTGTGCACTGTG
>CAUYTI010148531.1:0-22348 GCA_963575145.1 Galago senegalensis
GACATCTGGAGAACACTTAGAGAACTAAAAATAGACCTGCTGTTTGACCCTGCAATTCCTTTATTAGGTATATTCCCAGATGACCAAAAATTGCATTACAACAAAGATATTTGTATCAGAATGTTTATTGCAGCCCAATTCATAATTGCCAGGTCATGGAAGAAGCCCAAGTGCCTATCGATCCATGAATGGATCAACAAACTGTGGTATATGCACACCATGGAATACTATGCAGCCATTAAGAAGGATGGAGACTTTACATCCTTCATGTTCACATGGATGAAGCTGGAAAATGTTCTTCTTAGCAAAGTATCACAAGAATGGAAGAAAAAGTATCCAATGTACACACCCCTATTATGAAACTAATTTATACCTTATATATGAAAGCTATAACCTAACAACAGCCTAAGAATATGGGGAGTGGGGAGGGAGGAGGAGGGGGAATGGGTGGAGGAAGGCAGATTGGAGGGATCACTTCTGTGGTTTATCTTACAAGGGTACAAGTGAATCTTTCTAAAAGTAGAATATGAACATTTTAACACAATAACTAATAAAATGACATGAAGGCTATGTTAACCAGTTGATGGAAATGTTTCAAATTGTATGTGAAAACAGCACACTGTACCCCAGAAGTGCATTAATGTACATAGTTACCATTCAATTAAAATAAATAAATAAATAAATAAAATTTAAATTTCTTATTCACATTCTAAAATAAAAACAGATAAATTTCACATGTCTAAAGCTGGGCATTTTGTTTCTCACTAAACACACTAGATCCATTCAGTCATCAAAAATAAACAATTCTGAGGATCTACTAAACACCAGCCATTGATTGAACCACTGAGAAAAACGTTGTTCTCCAAAAAACTCAGAATTCTTTTCAGAAATATTTTCTATTATAAGATCAGAAAGCCAGGTGAATTAGGAATTAAAGAGTATCATCTGAATAATTGAATATCCATAACTGTATCGAAATATAATTAGTAAAAATATACAATGAGAAATAAAATAAAAATAAAAACATAATGAGAGAAAATAGGAAAGTTTTCTCCTTAGAGGAAGCCACATCCTTCACTGAAACGGCTCTGAATTGTTTTACTTTTTTTTTATTATTACCTTTATAGAGTACGTGTAATCACTGACCAACTATTTATATGTGTACTGATGGAGTTATTTTGTGTTATCCCACTGACATATAAAAGTTCCTTGATACACAGTTGCCGAATGAAAGAAGCTGCCAATCAGAACATAGCTTATTAGCAAAAGCCTGAGTTCACATCCTGAGAAAACCAGATTTGACTCAAAGCATACCAGAAACCCCACCTTCTGTACTGATTATGTTTTTCTAATAAAATACTTCCTTTATATTCCTATTGCCTAATGTTTTCTATTTGAGATATTATTGTTTTTCCAAGTTCAAACTTTTTTTTAAACATTTTCAAAAAGAGAATTTAAAAGCTGGCGGGGATTGCAAGAGGGGTATTTTGAAACAAACAAGTTTTTGAAGAGGGTGTATTTGAACTCTGACACTATGATTACCGCAGTATGAGACAAAGCCAAAATAGCAAGGCAATATTATCTATCGATCTACCCGTCTACTCATACATATGTAGATTTTAATATTGTTATTTACAATCTGAGAGATAAATGTAAAGATGGTTAAGATAAAGAGATTAACTATGTTTTGCAATATAATAATTGCTCAGAAATTTGAGGTATCACGGTGGCCCATAAGCTTTAGCTTAAATAAGCCCCAGGTAAAGTCAAGTGATTATGTACTTTTGATCACAAATATGCAGAGAAGTCAGATTACTATTGTAATCCAAAAAACCAAAGATGGAGATGATGTTACCAACATTGGCGTGTAGATTTCAGGATCACCAAACCCTTCTGCTCATCATCTCAGCAATAGAGTCAATTTAAAAATATAAAAAGTGGAAGGATTTTTTTATTAAATAAAATGCAACACAAGGGATGTTGAACTTTAACAGAGGGCATTTGCATCCGTCCTCTATGTTCTTTTTGTCTCAGTTCAAACGTTCAACTAGACACATAAATGTAAATAAATTCAACTGTTAGTAATAGTTCCTTCTAGATTTCTAATTAACTCATTTTCTCAATAATCAATACATCTCTAGGGAATGATACATTTTATTGATATGAATAACTTATGGAACCACTGAGCTGACAGTAGCCCGAACTTCTGTAACCCTGAACTTTTTACCCCGTCAAAACTCAAAAACACTTTTTCCTATGCTTTGGGTTGAAATGCCTTTTGGAACCGACTCCAATCTTTGTAAAAAAATCAAAGTGAGCAAATACAGCGCAACAAAGTAAAATTAAAAAATGTAACCAGGTTATTCCACAAAGCAAATCCACATACGTGGTGGGGCCATTTGTGCTGGTCCATTTCCCGCCGAGATGAAGAGCTGCTATCTTCTTCTGCAGGTGGGAGACACTTTGTGCTTTGAATTGTTTGCTAACTTAACTGGAGAGTACTAAAATTCTCAACCGACTTCTCGGATAAAAATTTGATTTTATCATGAAAGAAATGTTATATACTTCTCTAATATAATTCCAGGGAACTGAGTTCTACAATTAATAGGCAACTACACATTATTTGGGGAGGAAAAACTTTGTAACATATAGTGAAATTTTCAAAGTTCTATTGGTATGCATCATGTGCCCAGTCTTTATTTTTCTGTAGCGTGTACATAACCATTGGCACTGTTCTAGATATTCCATTCACTAAACTTATGGTTGATTAACTACTCTATTAAGCTAAAGGGCCCTAGGCAGGGGAAGCTACGGTATCTAAGGTAACCACAGGCATATAATTGCTCCTTGATTTTTTTTTGCCAAGCAAAGATGTCTTACTATTATGCTAGATGCATGTTTTATTTTCCTGGCAGCCTACAGTGATAACAAGAACACCAGTTTTTTATGTCCAAGTATTGATCGCCCTTCATCTCCTGGTCCCCTTCCCTGTGAATACAGCTTTCCACTTATTCAATACTATACCCCTTAGAATTTCTCTTTAGGACACTGTTTCAGGGTTCAGGTTTCAACCTCCCTTATGCTTCCTCTTTGCTGTGGAACTTCAAAATTCATGTCAAGCAGTTCCATAACAGTTTAGAGATTCTGAATGCTCAGATCCTTCCATTTTTTCAAAAAGAAATCAATGAAATTTTTTTGCTATAGGTGGTATAGATTTTTTTTCTTAAATTTCTTGTTACATAAATAATTTTGAGGTAATTCCTCAGTTTTCTTATCTTTGAAATAAGTAACATCAACCCTCCCCAGAAATCATAAATTGATTTATGCCCATAAATCATAGGGATCACCAATTCTAGGGACTGAGCCTCCTTGTTAATGATACACCAACATAATAACAAATGATCTCTTAGTATTGAACAAGCTTCTTCTCATTTCATTAATTCAGATAGAATTTCTGAATAGAGGTAGGAAAAAACCTCTATTATTATAAGAATAAATAATTCGTGTGTTGATGTGGCATGATTTTTACAGTTATTTTATTGTGTGTCATAGTTGATACAACCAACCCCTTAGGAATGGATGACAAGTATTCATGAGACCAGGCAGGACGTGCATTACATGTCGTGTTTGTTTGGATGCATATTTTACCACCTACATTTTAAACTTTCATCGATCGATGTCTTATGCTAGAAAATAGCTACGACTCATTTTGACTGTTGTTTACAATTTAGAGGCAAATTACGCAGAAATTGTGAGAGTGGAAGAAATTGACCATAGCATCCATTACTATTTGGGGGAAATATTCATAAATTTGAGGGTTTTATTGGATCAGCTTCCATTTCAGCCAGCTAAGTGAATTTAACAGACTTGGAGGTCAGTGCAATAAGGCAAATTTTCTGGGTTATGTAAGCAAAATAAAAAATTTAATAAACCAATAACTTTCAATGACTTATTGAAACTTAGGCTAGCTATCGAAGAATACAGAAATGTTTTTTTTATCAACTTCTTGGGGATATGTAAATGATTAGAGTGGAGAGATAGAGATAATATCATTCATTTTAAATTCATTAACTTTCTACATCTATTTTAATAACTTCTGTATCAGTAATATCCAACATTACTCCCTCAACACACAGAGTGACTTACTTAAAATTAATTTTATTTTTTCTTCCTCTAAGCAACCGCTAGCAGACATTATTAGAAATAAAGACATGATGAAAAGAATCTGAGCAGCAACCATACCTGAATTCCTCTTGAAGTTGTGAGATCTCAATTTGTTGTAATTAAAACATTGTCAAGTCAAAAGAAGGAATTATAAATTTGTCTCTTATTTAATATACACCCACTATTGTCATTTAATGTAACCTGCAGATGGAACTCAGACCTGAGAGTCAAGACAAGTACTTGAGATCTGTAAATACTACTTTTCAGTATTTACATACATTAGCTTGATTTAGACTACTAAACTGAAATAAATTTAAAGCAAATGAATTTTGGTCATTAAAAGAAAAAAATTAATAGAAAAAACACTAAGTGCACAGGTAGGGGTTGTAATAACCTTATGAAAGCTCTGTTGAATTAGATGACTAACACAACCCTAACTAAACACACAGATCCTAGCTGTTTTTTATATACAATAAATGGAGGACCTCTGATATATGATACTAGAAAATAACATAATTTCATTTGTACTAAACAAATTATCTCTGCCTTGAATGCCACTAATTAAATACAAACATGTATATACGCAGACCCTATGAATGTATATATGTTCTCTCTGCAGAATAAAATCTCCCAGTAGAAAATAAACACTAGCCCCAAAGTAACATTTCCCCCAAATTCAGTGTGATTGTTCAGAGTGCTTAGCCACATGGTACAGAGATCTTTTTCTATTCCAAGAATGCCTTCTTTAAATCTAAAACTAATTAACAAAGCATTGGGAGGAAGAGCAAAAAGCATTGTTAGAAGCTCTGTAAAACGAGAAGAGACCATGCATGATAACTCTGAATTTAATGTAGGAAATCAAATTCTCTTAATGTTCTGGAAAAAAATATATATAAAGGGTTTGAAAGCTCTTTAACAGGACTATTAGCCACACTGAAGTTTCAAGTGTGAGTTATTAGAGAATAGAACACTTAATACATATTTGTGGTATGGCCAAGGGCATGATTTAATGCTGATATGTCTGCCCCATCCACCTCCAATATAAAAGACCATTAATACAGGACACTAGTGCTTGAGGGACTGTAGACATGGCAGAGGACTCCCTGCTAGGAGGCTGTAGGGGCTTATACAGTAGAAAGTGCCTCTTTAGGGAGCACTGGCATATTGGATTGTTGCATCTGAGAAGCTGTTTCTGTTCAGATGTATCCTCAGGTAAAGTTTTCCATTGTCTGTCTTCTGGGAAAGCAGAATACATAGAAAAACAACGTCATCTTTCAGTTGGCATCCATGCAAAATGGAATTAAGTTCACCATGCCTGAAAGGAAACAGGAGCAGAAGAGCCAATCCATAGCATTCCTTGCAGGGAGAACAGAAATGAGGCAGGAAAGAAAGGCTGAAGGAAGGAAAGAAGGAAGGGAAGAGGGAAAGAGTGAGGGAAAAATGAAAATTAGAACAGAAAGAACAAAGCTGGGGTATTTTTTTTTTAATTAAGATCTATTTTTGTAAACATCACTGCTCTATTAATCTTGCAATAAAAGTTACCAATTACTGATAGTTTACTACAAGTGATGTAATTTTTAAAATTACTGCTTTCAAAAGCACACTAAACTCAATGTTAATTCCACTTTTGAGCTGTGCTTGCTCCCATGAAAGCTCTGTTTCTGCTGATAATGGTAGACCGCTATCCAACTATGCTGGCTTTGGAGGTCAGAAACTCTGGTGAGGCCACGGTCCAGGCCCAGAAGTTCTGATTAATTTCTTACTGAAAATGGATTTTACTGAACACAGATTTCCTCCTATTGTTCTTCAAAATAGTTATCCATAGCATGTAAGTCTCATTGGTATTTGTTATATATAAAAAAATTTCCTGATGTTTGAAGGTGATTCAAAGGAAGAGTTCAGGGCAACTTTTGCTTTTAATTGTGATGGAACGATAGGGTACAAAATTACCCTCCTACTGGGAATTGGGAAAGTGAACATTATTAAGAAATAACCACTTTCAAACATTGGCCAATAAGTATCATAGGAATACAACTGTCATGAGAACAAAAGTAATTGAGAAAGTAGCTGATGTAGCTAATACTTTCCAAACAGAGACATTTGCTGTGTCCAGTGCAAAACAAAACCCAGCATCCCTGCCGGGATGAGGAGACAAAGACTGTGGTTCAGAGACAGCAAGATATCTAGGATTCATGGAACAAAAATCATCACAGTTATGTCGCTAAAGAACTGGCTAAACACTAATCTGTGTAGACATAGAATGAAAATCTGCGCAACCAGGCAAGAGAAACTTCTGAAGAAAGAACAAATGCCTTGAAAATACAGAGTTAGTAACTCCTATAACATATAGAAAGGCAACAATTATTTAAATTCCTTCCAGTTATAGCAAATACACACACACACACATAGACTCACACACCCTGGACCCACCATAATTTACATGTTAGAAAACAAGTCTCAAAAATGTGTAAGCAGTCCATGGGTAACTTAGTTATTGGCCAGAAAAAGGAAATAATTAGATAAGATAAAATTAGATTAGATAAGATAAATAATTAGATAAGATAAAATGTTTTTATTTGTATTAAAAAATACTACGCATAAGAAAATAAGACTTATAATCAAGAAAAAAGAGTCAAGAAGAAAAACAGAAAAAAAAACAAGAAAAAATAGTCAATAGAAATACAGAAATAACAGAGATGATAAAGTTACCAGGGAATGACATTAAAAGGGCTGTTATATGTCCTATCTGCAGAGAATGTAAAAGACAATATTCATATGAGGAGAAACCTTGAAGACACACAAAAGAAACTGAGAAATATGTGAATTAAAAAATTTCAAAATCACAGAATGAAAATATCATTGGATAGAGTTAATATCAGAGTATGAAATACAGAAAGGAAAAATCAGTGAATTAAGATTGGGGACTAAGGATTCCAACACTCATTGATTCTAATTTTTTGCAAAAGCACAAAGGGGAAAATGCATAAATAGGTGGGTTAGAATAGAGAAGTCAGAGACAAACTCACATAAACATAATAGTCTCTTCAACAATTGGTGCAGGAACAACCGGACCCCAATATGAAAAAAAAAAAAGTGATCTGCACACACACTTTACACCATTCACAATAATTGGCTCAAAAGGGCGCATGGACCTAAATATGATATGCAAAACTATAAAACATCTATGTGGAAATATAAAACTATGTGACTGCAGATTTGGTGATGAATTTTAAATACAATCTCAAAAGTGTAATTCATGAAAGAACAAATTCATAAACTTGGGCATATGAAAATTAAACCTATCTGCTCTCTAAGAGACAGCATTGAAAGAACCACTGATAAACCATAGCTAGGTGAAAATACTTGCAAAACAAATATCTGAAGAAGAACTGTATTCATAATGTAAAAAGCAGCCAACACCCTGTTATCAGGGAAGTTCAAATCAAATATACAGTGAGATACCAGTACCCATTTTTTTTGATTTCTAAAATCCCCAAACATTACAAAATTCTAGGGAGGACAGAAAGTAACAGAAACCTTCAGTTGCTGCTGGTAGGACTGCAAAATGGTACCACTACATTGGACAAGGTCTGACAATTAAGTTCATGAACTTGCTACCTTGTGCTTCCATTGGTGGCACTGTACAAACAATTCAGTAAAGTTTTATGAACTTCGTATATCAGAATCTCACATTTGTGTTTGTGTCAATGTGTGGCAGTGTCTTGCTGGGTGGTTTTCATTATTCTTGTGTGTTTTATGTGTCATTTTGAGGATGTTGGAGCTTGGATTAGAATAATGAACAAACATTAAATTTCTTATTAAACTTGGCAAGAGAGTGGAAGGGAAATCAAGACATTTTATTCCAACTTTATGGGGATAATTCCATGAAGAAATGGCAGGGTACAAATGGATTAAACACTTTTCTGAGGCTAGAGAAAGCATTACTGATAAACGGAGGTCAGGACAGCTAGTAGCAAGCAAAACTGAGGAAAACATTGCAAAAATTCATGAAATTGTGCGTCAAAATCATCAGCTGACTGTGAGCAGCCTGGCAGACCAAGTAAACATCAATAGAGAAATAGGAAAATCTTAACTGAAAATCTTGGCCTGAGAAAGTTGTGTGTAGAAATGGTCCCAAAGGAGCTCACTGAACTACAAAAAGCAAAAGAGAATCAAAGTTTGTCAAGACCTTTTGGAGAGGCAAGACGATGTTTGGGCTGTGTTATCTATCACTGGTGATGAAACATGGATGTACTAACATGACCTTGAAATAAAGCATCATAGTGCACAATGAAAGTCAGCCAATGCCCCATGACCAATAATTTTGTCAGTCCAAATCAAGAGTCAAAATAACGTTGCCAGTCTTTTTGATACCAGAGAGATTATTCATGATGAATTTGTACCAACTGGACCAATAGCTAACAAAGATTAGCTTTTGGAAGTGCTGAAAAGGTACATGAAAAAAATGAAAACAGCCTGAACTTTTCAGCAACAACTCAGGCTCCTGCATCACAGCAATGTGCCAGCTCACACGGCACTGTCTATGAGGGCAATTTTAGCCAGTAAACAAATAACTGTAGTGGAACACACTCCCTATTCACCTGGTCTGGCACCGAATAATATGTTCCTTTGCCTAGAGATAAATACAGAAAGGAAGACATTTTGATGACATTTAGGACATCAAGGTAATACATGGATAGTTCTGATGGCCATTTCACAAAAAGCTTTCCAAAATTGCTTTGAAGGGTGGATTAGGCACTGACATCAGTGCCTGGCTTCCCAAGGGGAATAGTTCAAAGGTGAGCATAGTGACATTCAACAAGGGGGTATGAAGCACTTTCTCTATTTCATAAGTCTGCAAACTCAATTTCCAGAGCTCAACAATTAAGCAGTTGTGCTCATACACATATGCACAGTGCTTTTGAGGCTCAAAAACCTGCACTCAAATGTTTATAGAAGGTTTATTCATTAATTGTCATATCTGGAAGCAGCCAAGATGTCCTACACAAAGGATAGAAAAGTTGTGCATTTATGCAATGTAATATTATTCAATGATACAGAGAAAAAAGTTAGTAAGCTACAAAAAGACAGGGAAGAACCTTAAATTCATATTGCTAAGTGAAAGGTGTTATACATTTATAAACCAACATCGAGTAAGCTTACAGTAAAGTAAATCATTGAAAAATAACTATAGCTATTGTAAAAATATCAGTGAAACTACAGGTTTGGGGAAAGAGGAGAAAGATGAATGGGGGACAACAGAGGATTTTTAGGGCAGTACAACTATTCTGTACAAGATTATAACAGTGACCATAGGACATCATGCGTTTGTGGGAACCCATGAAACTTTATAGCACAAAGAGTTAATCTTAGTGTAACCTAATTTTACAAACCTATGAGAAGTTTCAATATCTCAGAAAGGAAAGCAGTGGTGTCAAGAGCATGTAGGAGTATTACGAGTGTACACAACTTCCACAATGAAGGAGGCGGAAAGATGGAACCACGGATCCAGCTAAGCAATGTCTGGATTCCTGATTCACAGAAACTTTAAGATTGTGCTATATTTAGCTATTCAGCATTGGGGTAAGATGTTATATATAGCAATAGAAAACTAATGCAGTCAATTAAGTATCATTTCTTCTGATTAAAATGTTTTCCAAATGGGGAAATTACAGTGGGCCAACATGTCATTTTATGCATTCTCTCTATCAGTTGATCTTCCCACTCAGACAAGAAACCCAAAGTCAACCTCAAATCCTGGGTTTTATTTTCTCTAAGAAATATCTCCCTGAGATATATTACAAGAATCTACTATTCCCTTCTCATTTCTACTCCTACTATGTTGATTCAAGCACCTATCATCTCCAATCCATCCTACCTGTGATGGCCTCCATGCTGGATACCCTTGACTGGTGACTTGTTTTCAACTTTTGTCTTCAATTGGATTGGAAAATTTGGAAAGTTGAGCACATATTTCTCAGACTATTTTGAAGCTGGGCGTCTGAAATTTCAATGGGTACAGCCAACCAGACCTGCACACAGCATGGTAGAAAGGCAGAATTGGGGCACAGGCAATACTCCTTACTGTTAGCACCTGGCTATTTCTGCTATCAACCATGGACACTGAGATATGGGCCAATAGCCACCCCAAAGGGTTGCTATTTTTGTTATTTAGAGACAGAGTCTCACTTTGACACTCAGTAGACCGCTGTGGTGTCACAGCTCAGAGCAACCTCAAACTCTTGGGCTCAAGCGATCCTCTTGCCCCAGCCCCTTGAGTAGCTGGGACTATAGGCACCCACCACAATACCTGGTTATTTTCTTTTTTTTAAAGATAGAATCTCAATCTCACTCAGACTGATCTTGAACTCAATCAATCCACTCACCTCAGCCTCCCAGAGTGCTAGGATTACAGGCATAAGCCACTGCAATCGGCCCTAAGGACTGTTATTTTGGAAGTCATCTGTGATAGCCTTGCCTAGTTAGCCTTCCCAACCATATTGTACGCCTCTATTTTGTGTCCTAACTCCATGTTGATTAAAATACCTAGAATAGTTTCTATAGCTCACTAAATTATTACTGACATCGTCTGAATTTTCCAGTTTTCTTTGTCTCTTCTGACTCAGTCTATCCTCTACTTGCTTCCTATATATAAAAAACCATGCCCCCTGCCTCTGCTAAAAGTTTCCCCGGTAATTTGTTTCTTAAAAGATAAGGTCCAACTTTCTTGTCTTATAGAAATGGATGAAATACTAAGGTTTTGAAAACAGAGAGAAATTCATATTCATAGTTTGGTATCACCAGAACTTTACAAGCTACTTTTTATAGGATAGGTGCTCAATAAACACCTATTAGATAAATATATTGAGATCTCTATGATTGTTCTGGTTATTGAATATGTAGACTTTTGGAAAGATGGGTGGATAGATGAGAGATTAAATCTGAATTGCTATAGTCTTTATAACATTTTATTATGCAATTTCATAAGATTCTACTATGCAATGATGGAAAATGAATATGATGAATACCGAAAGCATTCCTTAAATATTAACACATAAGCTTATAATAATGAATAATATATTTATATTACCTCAATTTTGCAAAAGGATTTCATATGATTTAATTTATCTGTTTCTTATACCACCTATATGGCTATTTTTGAGGTTTTTTCCTTTGTCCCCCATTAACATTGAGAAAATCCAGCAGCACAAAATTAAGTGATTGAGAGGAATAAATAAGAAAACGGGAAAATTTGAATGAGGTTTCCCTCCCCAAACAATCACATTATTTTTGCCTTATACCAGTTTCAGACAGGTCTTATAACAAGACACTTGTATTTTTCTCTATAATATTTAGTGTGATATGAATGTTGGCAGCATTCCCAATGTAAATATTTTTACATATATTGATTTTTTGGTGTGCCTTAGGAAATATTGTCAAAGAGAGTCAATGTTGTTATTTATATGTTAGGCTAATTCATTGTGAAATTGTTCCTGGAATTTTCAGTATTGAGAACATATTATGATTAAATATTGAGATTATGTAAAATCTCAATATTGAGATTTTGTAAGAGATTGTATAGCAATCTCTATACATAATTATCTACTTTCTTTAGTCAGCAAGAGAGTTTTCATTTACAATCTTTCTTTAGTTTGGTAGCACTGGGTTAGAATATTTAGTAATTAAATAAAATGCCTCAGTAAAATAAAATAATAGCTACTTCAGCTGGTGCACTGAAATGAATACGTAAAACACTTAGAGAAATTACTTTCACACTTTTAATTGTAGGTGGAAAGGTGGATGTCACAGACCTCATACACACACCCAGCTGTTAAATTTTTAGAACACATGCAAACATGATCACATGACACTGTTAAGTGGACCACATTCACACAAAAGATGTGATGACGAGTACAAAATAGAAAATGAAAAGAGATTTCGTGTACTCATAGCATCTTGAGGAAGGCCAAAAGAGATTTGGAGTACTCATAGCATCTTGAGGAAGGTCAGTTACAAGGAAGCCTATAGCATGATCTAGGATCTGATCCACAGGGCAATAGGAGCCATAAAACAATCTTCAGGGAAAGGCAAAAGCCAATTTATGACAGAGAAAGTATTATTAGATAAACTAAGCTCACTTGGACATCTAGTAGACATACATTTTTGACCTCAGATCAAATTATTTGTACTTTAAAAAGGAGAACAGCTGGTTATAGGATAAAGATAGGAAGGAGAAAATAATGAAGTGGCATTATTTGACTTTGGATTACAAGTCCATAATGAAGAGGAAGAATCGTTTAAAATTACATTATATAATTGGAACGTGTTTAATGATGTGTATATTAATACAATCTTGACACTGTGAAGAAGAAAATATTTATGTAGAACCATTATAGAGGAGTTGAGCGACACAATTTTAATGTTTATGAATAGAATTGCTGATAGCATATTGAATCACAGCTGTCCGTAGACAGTGGGGGTGATTTTTAGCTTGAGATTATTTTAATAAATGATTTCATAAAAGGCCTGTGGAAAATTAGGCATCCTTTAGTTTTATTTTCATAACTAGCCCATAATTAAATATGGAGCTTCAATGAGGAAGAGCAAAGATTTAGGTTGATAAATAGAACAAAATTATTTATGTGCTAACCAACTGTGTCAGAGGAATGAATTGAAAGCAGTCAGAGTTACCCTGATCTTACGGGAATAAGGAAGCTTCTGAGGTGGTGTCCTGCAGAGGTAGTCAGAGCATGTTGTAACCGCAATTCTTGATTGGATGGGACCAACATGTCTCAATGTGCCCGCTAATCCCTCTCTGATACCAAACTTCTTTTTTTTTCTTGGATTAGTTGTGAAGCAGCAACTCACAGTGCTATATTGAAACCCCTCTAAGGGCTTTCAACTAAAAAGGAATTTAACCAATCACTAAATGTGCAAATGAGAAAAATTTAGTCTTCTTCACCAAAAATGTCAATGAAGAATAGAATTTCTGCGGTAGAAAACATTTTGATAACTTAGAAAAAAATACAAAATAGAATTAATAATGTTCATAATTGGCTCTCATTTAATGTTTATATATTTAAGGAAGAGCTGAAACACTTAAGAAAATATATATAAATATAAGGTAGCATACTTCTATCAGTATATGGAACCTGACAGACAAAATAAAAACAAGAAAAAAGAATGAAAGCAGAAAAATTAAAATACAAATCAGAGGCAACATAAGATTAATTGTTTTAGATACATTTGGTAGAGGAAATAAAGGGGAAATTGGTAGCAGCTATCCAAAGAAGCAAATTGGAGCTTCAAGAAGGTCAATAGAAAATAAATTTCAACATTCAATTATTCATATTTTTATAAAGTGTAATGGCCAGGATTTTTGTATTAGCACACAAGGGAAATTTGAAAGATTTAGCTCTCCAGTGCCTGAGGGTAATAAACTTGCTTGTGCTTCATGAGTAATTGTGTGGCTTGCAGCAAGGCCTGTAGCATGACTGGCATGAAAGTCTGTAAGAGTGAAGCTGCTTATATTCTTTACAACTTTCTTATTTTTTCCCCTTAATATCATCTCTTGAAGGGCAGAAAGACCAATATATCATGTACTTAATAGATGCAATTATTTATTTACTAAGTTGTCTGTTATTGTATTACTTGGTAATCATCGAGCTTTTACTTTCATGAAAAGTATACCTTCACCTCTTCTTTGCCACTGTCACCCACCAGAGAGAGCAGAGGGAATCAACACTACTTCAACAGAGCCCTGGGTTGACTTTTAGATTAAGTCCAGTCTGCCAGGTCTGGAGCTAGGTGTATCCATGATTTGGAGGCAACACAAAAACCCATTTTATTATTTGCATCATTTACAATCATAGTTTCACCTGTTACTTTTGCTAAGTAGGCTGAGGAGAGATCCAAGCTCCCAACCCTGCAGGTTTTGAGGGAAAAGAAGTTAGCAAAGGCTTCCAGTCTCCATCTTATACATCTTATATAGCTGTATTGTGATTAGTATCTTATATCCCGGAAGATCACCTATTGCTCAGGCAATATTCAGCAAGATATATATACATAGTCTTTTGTTGTTGTTGTTAGTATGTTTTCTCTTTTCAAATTTTTTTTTCTTTTTTCCTTTTCAAATATTTTCCCCCAAGATTTTTCTTTTTCATTTTTTCTTCATTTTTTTTTGTGTAAATGTATTTTTTCTTTGTTGCCTTCTCTAATAATGACTTCATTTTTGCTAGTTTTTCTGCACCTGATATTTGTTTTTCCCCCAATTTTATCTCTTAAAGTTTTTGTTTGTTTTGGTTTGATTTATAGTATTTTTGTTTTTCTTCTGTATTTGGCGGAGTTGGGTTCCTGTGTCTTCTCAGGCTAGTAAAGAGCTACAAGTGTCAAGGGACCCACCCAACCCAGCCCCTCAAAGTCTGAGATTTGTGGGTGTGGGTCCAAGTACCCTACTGTACACTGATACTACTCCTATCTCTTTCTGTTCCTCTATTCTTTTTGTCAATCTTCCCTTTTACTTTCCCCCGTTTCTTCTACTTTTCTCTTTTTTATCTTTTATCCCTTCTTACTCTTCACTCTTCTTGTCCTTTTAGACAAGAAGAACATTTCAGCACCTTAGGTCAGAGGCACAGTAACTTAAAAAGCAAGAGGCGGTGAAAGGAAAAAATAGGACAAGGAAACAAACAAAAATAAACGCTTATGAGGAAAAAACAGCAGAAAAATTCTGGCAACATGAAAAACCAGAACAGAGCAACCCCCTTTATGGGATGGTGAGGTAGTTACTGCAGAATATTACACCGATAAAAAAATGTTAGAAATAACAGAATGTAGATGGTAAAAACAATGAAGGAAATTGCTGGGAAAGTGGAAAATAACCAAAAGGAAATTCAGAAACACAATCATATAAGAGATGAACAATATAAAGAATATAGAAGGGATATAGCAAACCTGAAGGAATTAAAATAGTCAGGGAACTTAAGGATGCAGTTGAAAGTATCAATAACAGACTACACTATGAGAAGAAAGAATCTCAGAGGCAGAGGATAAAGCTCTTGAACTAACTCAGGTAGTTGAAGAGACAGTAAAAAAGAGAGAGAAAGAAGAATGTTCACTAACAGAATTATGGGACTACATGAAGCATTCAAACATATGAGTTAAAGGTATCCAGAAGGGGAAGAAGAATGTCCTGGAGGCATGAAAGCCCTACTAGAGGATATCATAAATGACAATTTCCCAAATGTCACCAAAGATTCTGAGATGCTCCTTTCAGAGATATATCAGACCCCAGGTCACTTCAACTCAAATAGAGCTTCTCCAAGACACATTGTCATGAACCTGTCCAAAGTCAAGACAAAAGAGAAGATTTTGCAAGCTGCCAGGAGTAAGCACCAATTGACCCACAGGGGCAAATCCAGTGGGGTGACTGTGGATTTCTCATGTGAAACTTTTCAACCCAGAAGACAAGGGTCATTTATCTTTAATCTACTTAAATAAAACAATTTTCAGCCCATAATTCTATTTTCTGCTAAGCTAAGCTTTAAAATTGATGAAGAGACCAAATCTTTTACTGATATGCAAACATTAAGGAAGTTTGCCCCAATAAGACCAGCTCTGCTGAAAATACTTAGACCTATCCTACACACTGATGATCACAATGGATCACAAACTAAACACCTAGAAACTAAAGGACAAAACCTAGCTTCCACAATGATGCAAAACATAAAACTAAGCAACTAACTTCCACAAAATAAGGTGAATAGAATGCCACCACACTTATCAATTATCTCAATATATATTAATGGTTTGAATTCCCCACTGAAGAAATATAGGCTGGCTGACTGTATTTAAAAAAAAAAAACAAACACAAACCATCTATTTGCTATCTACAGGAGACACACCTAGACTTGAAAGACAAATTAAAACTCAGGGTTAAGGGATAGAAGACAATTTTTTAAACAAATGGAATTCAGAAGAAAAGAGGGATTGCCATCTTGTTTTCAGATACAAGTGGATTTAAAGCAACTAACTAAAGTCAAAAAGGAAAAACATGGACACTTTATATTTGTCAAGGAAAAAATACAAAACGAAGACATTTCAATTCTAAATATGTACACACTCAACTTAAATGTTCCCAGATTCTTGAAACAGACTTTAATTAGTCTGAACAATATGATATCTCATAACACCATAATAACAGGGGACTTTAACAATCTTCTTACAGAGCTGGACAGATGCTCTAAACAGAAACTAAACAAAGACAAAAAGGACTGAAATGTAACCCTAGCACAACTGTGCTTGATAGATGTATATAGAACACTCCATCTCAAAGCTAAAGAATATACATGCTTCTCATTGGCCCATGGATCATTCTCTAAAACAGGTCATTTTCTAGGACACAAAACAAATGTCAACAGAATCAAAGTATTGAAATTTTACCTTGTATCTTTTCAGACCACAGGGCATTAAAGGTGGAACTCAACTCCAACAAAAATGTTCAACCCTACACAAAGGCTTGGAAATTAAACAACCTTATGCTGAATGACAGCTGAGTTCAGGAAGAGATAAAAGAGTAACTCATTAACTTCTTTGAGGAAAACAACAATGAAGACACATGCTATCAAAACCTGTGAGATATAGCAAAAGCAGTCCTGAGAGGAAAATTTATCATTTTAGATGCCTACATCTGAAAAACAGAAAGAGAATACATCAACAAAATCATGAATCATCTTATGGAACTGTTAAAAGAAGAACAATCCTAGCTTAGACCCAGCAGAAAAAAGGAAATATCCCAAATTAAGTCAGAGATTAATAAAATTGAAAACAAAAGAATCATTCAGAAAATTAATGAAACAAGGAGTTGGTTTTTTGAAAAAACAAATAAAATAGATAAACCTTTGGCCAAGCTAACTAGAAATAGAAAAGCAAACTCTCTAATAACCTCAATCAGAAATGATAAAGGGGAAATAACAACAGATGCCACAGAGATCTTAGAGGTTACCTCTGAATACTACAAGAAACTCTATGCTCCAAAATTTGATAATTTGAAGGAAATGGATCAATATTTGGAATCACACCTTCTCCCTAGACTTAGCCCAGAAGAAATTGATATCCTGAACAGACCAATTTCAACCACTGAGATCAAAGAAACAACAAAAACTTTCCCAACAAAAAAATTCCCTGGTCCATATGTCTTCATGCCAGAATTCTATCAAATCTTCAAAGAAGAGCTTATTCCAATACTGAAGAAATTATTCCAAAAAAAATGAGGAGGAAGGAATTTTCCTCAACCCATTTTATGAAGCAAATATCACTCTGATATCAAAACCAGGAAAAGACCCAATTATAAAGGGGAACTTCAGACCAATTTCACTAATGAATATACTTGCAAAAATTCTCAACGAAATCTTAGCAAAGAGACTAAAGTTTCTCATCAAAAAAGTCATACATCGTGATCAAGTAGGTTTCATCCCAGGGATGCAAAGCTGATTTAACATACACAAGTCCATAAATGTAATTCACCATATCAAAAGAAGCAAAAACAAAGACCATATGATCATCTCAATGATCAGAAAAAGCATTTGATAATATTCAGCATCCTTCTCTAATTAGAACACTGAAGAGTATAGGCGTAGGTGGCTCATTTCTTAAACTGATCAAAGCCATCTATGATAAACCCACAGCTAATATTTTACCCAATGGAGTAAAACTGAAAGCTTTTCCACTTAGAACTGGAACCAGACAAGGTTGTCCTCTATCATCATTAGTATTCAACACAGTGCTGGAAGTTCTAGCCAGTACAATCAGGCAAGAGAAGGAAATAAAGGGTATCCAAATGGGAGCAGAGGACATCAAACTCTCCCTCTTTGCTGACAATATGATCTTATACCTAGAGAACCCCAAAGACTCAACCACAAGACCTGGAAGTGATCAAAAAATATAGTAACATCTCAGGATATAAAATCAATGTCCACAAATCAGTAGCCTTTGTATACCCCAATAATGGCCAAGATGAGAAGCTAATTAAGGACACATCCCCTTAATAGTAGCTTCAAAGAAAATGAAATACCTAGGAATATACCTAAGAAAAGAGGTAAAAGACCTCTATAAAATTATGAAACCCTAAGAAAATAAATAGCAGAAGACATTAACAAATGGAAGAACATACCATTCTCATGGCTTGGAAGAATCAGCATTGTTAAAATGTCTATACTTCCCAAAGCAATCTACAGATTCAATGACATCGCTATTAAAATTCTGACATCATACTTTCAAGACTTGGAAAAAATAATTCTTCATTTTGTATGGAACCAGAAAAAGACCCATACAGTTAAGGCAATTCTTAGTAATAACAACGAAGCTGGGGGCATTAGCCTACCAGACATTAGGCTGTGCTACAGGGCAATAGTGATCTAAACAGTATGGTATTGGCCCCAAAATAGAGACAGACATCTGGAACTGAATGCAAAACCAGGAGATGGAACGAACATCTTATAAGCACCTAATCTTTGACAAACCAAACAAGAACATGGGGGGAAAGAATCTTTATTTGGTAAATAGTCTGGGGAACTGGTTATCCAAATGAAAAGACTGTAACTGGATGCACACCATTGTCCACTCACAAAATTTGAATCAAGATGGATAAAAATACCTCAATTTAAGGCATAAAATGATAAAAATCGTCAAAGCAAGCATGGAAAAAACAATTGAAGATATTGGCGTAGGGATAGACTTTATAAAGAAGACTTCTGTGGCAATTGCAACAACAAAAATAAACAGATAGGACTTAATTAAACTGAAAAGCTTCTGTATAGCTAAGGAGACAGCAACCAAAGCAAATAGACAGTCTACACAGTGGGAAAAGGTATTTGCATATTTTGAATTGGACAAAAGCTTCATAACTAGGATCTGCAGAGAACTCAAATTGATCAACATGAAAAAAACCAACAATCTCTTATAAGGCAAAAGAGCTGAATAGAAACTTCTCTAAAGAAGACAGACGAATGACTAACAAACATAGGGAATAGTGCTCATCACCGGTAATTATCAGAGAAATGCAAATCCAAACCACCCTGAGATATCATCTATCCCTAGTGAGAATGGCCCATATCACAAAATCTCAGAACTGCAGGCGCTAGCATGGATGTGGAGAGAAGGAAATACGTTTATACTGCTAGTGGGACTGCAAACTAATACAACCTTTTTGGAAGGAATTTGGAGAACCCTCAAAGAACTCAAACGAGACCTACCATCTCATCCTGCAATCCCATTATTGGGCATCTACCAGAAGAAAAAAATCCTTTTAGCATAAGGACACTTGCACTAGACGGTTTATCGCGGCTTAATTTACAATTGCCAAAATGTGGAAACAGCCTGAATGCCCACCAACCCAGGAATGGATTAACAAATTGTGGTATATGTATACCATGGAATACTATTCAGCCATTCAAAAAGATGGAGACTTTACATCTTTTGTATTAACCTGGATGGAAGTGAAATACATTATTCTTAGTAAAGCATCGCAAGAATGGAGAAATAATAATCCCATGTACTCAATTCTGACATGAGGACAATTAAGGAACTAGCACATGGTAGGGAGTAGATGACGGGGGATAGGAAGAGCAGAGAAAGGGAAGGAGGGGGATCACCAGTTGCGGTACATCTTTTGGGGGTAGCACACAATTACAAGAGGATCTTTATCAAATGCAATCAGTGTAACCTGGTTCTTTGTACCCTCAAAGAATCCCCAACAATAATAAAAAAGAGAGTCTTGGGAACCATGTTCAGAATCTGAACTTTATCCTGAGTCCAACTGGGAATCACTGAAGAGTCAAAGACATGGAATGAAATAATGGAAATTTGATTTTAAAATAAAATCTGGCAACAGTGTGAAAAATTTTCTGGCTATAAGAAAGCTAGAGAAAGTGAATCTAGTTAGGACACTAGTGCAATAATCTATAGAAAACAGTTTAGAAATCACCAGTGGTAGTGGCCTTGGTGAACCATAAGCATAGTGAGTCTTCCGTGTTATACCTCACATGTAAATGTGTCACAGATTAAGCTGGCCCAGGTCAGGGTGGCCAGGCTGGACGAGATTATAAGAACTGGTGAAAATCATGAGACACACTTAAATAAGCTTGCTTGCACTTCAGTTTCATCTCCATATAATGATAACATGCAACGCAAGGGACATATGGATCTGGACACAAGTGAAGGTGTTCACGTCACTGAGGCATACCAGCTGCTTGGTGGACTTGTGACATGTATACAAAGAGAAATTTGCCTGTATGGCGAGTCTTAAACCATAAGCAACTTCATCTTATGGCAATAGGCAGGGAGACAACTTGTCTATTTTCTACTCAGGATTTCCCTATTATCGTGTGAGAAAAGTCTTGCTTTACCATATTTACTATTTAGTATTTTCATTATACTTTTTGTTATCCGATCTTCAGTAACCTCAACTGTGTCCTGACATACTTGTCTGCCCTGAAATGAAATTGAAAAAGAAAATAACGATTGACTTTTATCTTTCTATCCATTTAATGCCATTTAGTCTGCATTCTGAATAATGGTAGAGCTCAAGTTGTTAAGAAATGAGAAGAGCAACAGCCAGATTTGGTAGCAGGCACATGCAGGGTCCCTTAAGCCCATGAGCTAGTGCCCAGCCTAAGCAACCTAATGAGACCCCTTTTCTCACAACATAAAATCAAATTTAAAAACTCTTATATCAAATACGTAGAAATAGCCTCATAAAGTTTATTTTTGTGAATTTCTCAGCTTGACTGTTGTTGGTGTGTAGAAATGCTACTGATTTGGGTGCATTCCATTTTATGCTGATGGTCAGTTAGTACCACTTCTCATACATTCCATATTGGTGAAAGGATCTATAATGAATAGATTAGGAAAATGGTATGATTCAGGAAGGATAGGAAGAAAAGGCCAACACGGTGCTGCTTAATCGCTGGTAAACTGGCTAAATCTCAGAGACAGTTCAGTTTTGGAATTAAAAAATCTCAATTGACTCCAATCCAAACCACTGCCTAGTCTAGTCTAACATACTACTGGTTAAGCCAGTGTTAATCCTATCCCTCATTCTTTTCTCAATGAGAAGGAGGAAATCCAAAGAAGTATTAAATAAATAGACAGGCTCAGCGCCTATAGCTCAACCAGCTAAGGCGCCAGCCACGTACACCTAAGGTGGCGGGTTCAAATCCCCAGCCTGGTCCCGCCAAACAACAATGACGGCTGCAACCAAAAAATAGCTGGGCATTGTGGCGGGCGCCTGTGGTCCCAGCTACTTGGGAGGCGGAGGCAAGAGACTCGCTTGAGTCCAGGAGTTAGAGGTTGCTGTGAGCTGTAATGCTACTGCACTCTACCCAGGGGGACATCTTGAGGCTCTGTCTCAAAAAAAAAAAAAAGTAAATAAATAGACAGAATCCCATGACATTTATAAAAAGGCCTTTCATTATTATGGAATTTCATATTTAATGCCAAGATAAATTTGATAAAATTTAAAAATGTTTATTATACTAGTTCCTCAAAGGAAATATCAATTTTCATCAGACATTTCAGACAAATTTCTATCCCATAATGTAATATTGAGATGATACATGAATAGATGGATGGATGCATAGATTGAGAGGTAGCTATCATATGTATGTACGTGTTGTATGTATGTATTTATGCTGTACAAATTCATGCATATTTTTTAAATATGCAACTTTTTTAAAAAGCATTTTTTAAAATGTAACTTTTTTAAAAAGCAACTTCACTAGACCATTTCTGCAAGGGTGAAAATTAGGTTTTAGAATCTCAGACAAATCTTATTAAATACAAAAATTCCAATGGGATAGCAAAAAATAAGAGAATCTTTGAAGCCAAGTTTTGCTGATATAGTGATGACACTATCTGCTGCTTAAATTCACTCATTTGTTCACTTAAAACTTGCTTATTAAGCAACTACTAGGTGCTTGACACTCTTCTCTGGCACGAGAACCTGATAGTAAAAAGGAAATTCTTAACTCCAACGTTCAAGGAGATAAAAAATATAGATGGATTGGAGGTATATTTGGGGGAGATAAACGAAGGATTTATCAAGGAATGATTAGATGTGAGGAATGAGGAAATGAAAAAATAAGGGACATCTACGAAACTGATATATAGCTCTCAAATGAAAGATACAACT
>CAUYTI010148534.1:0-11431 GCA_963575145.1 Galago senegalensis
GGAGGCAAGAGACTCGCTTGAGCCCAGGAGTTGGAGGTTGCTGTGAGCTGTAATGCCACAGCACTCTACCCAGGGGGACAGCTTGAGGCTCTGTCTCACCAAAAAAAAAAAAAAAAAAAAGAAAAATCATGACAAAATATTCCAATATATATTCAGAAGATATTATCCTACTTTTCAGTCTGTGCATTATTATATCATACTTTTCAAGTGGGTGGTCCCAGTAATTTATTTGAAAACTGTATGTGTATTACAGTTATTTTATCCAGGTGGCTTATAGCATGATTCGCCAAAAAAGAGTAGTGAGCCACTAAAATATATGAGCTGTAGTCTCAAAAAGCATCTAAAACAGTGTAAAATTATTAGACGTGAGCAAAGATACTTTTTTTTTATTAAATCATAGTTGTGCACATTAATCCTATCACGGGGTACAGTGTGTTGTTTCCATATACAATTTGAAATATTCTCATCCAATTGGCCAACATGGCCATCATGTCATTCTCATAGTTGCTGTGTTAAGACATTTATATTCCACATTTAGAAAGATTCACATGTACCCTTATAGGATAAATCATAGGCGTGGTCCCAGCAATCACCCTCCCTTCACCCATCCTCCCCCCTCTTCTCCCTTCCCCTCCCTCCCCCCTTTCCCTGTATTCTTGGACTGCAATTGGATTCTAGCTTTCCTATGATAGTTAACAATTAGTTTCATAATAGGGTTGAGTACATACGTCCCTTTTGGAAAGTCATAGAGAAGACGTAGAGAACTAAATGTAGATCTTCCATTTGATCCTATAATTCCTCTGCTAGGTATATATCGAGAAGACCAAAAATCATGCTACAATACAGATATTTGTACCAGAATGTTCATTGCAGCCCAATTCACAATTGCTAGGTCATGGAAGAAGCCCAAGTGCCCATCGACCCATGAATGGATCAATACATTGTGGTATATGTACACCATGGAATACTATGCAGCCATAAAGAAAGATGGAGACTTTACCTCCTTCATGTTTACATGGATGGAGCTGGGGAATATTCTTCTTAGCAAAGTATCTCAAGAATGGAAAATACTCTTAAAGAAATGGAAAATATCACAAGAGCTTATTGAATCGGAAATAGAGTATGTGCCATTTGAAAAAGCCACTTTTGTCTCTGAACAACATGTCCAATGTTACTCAGTGTCCGGGAAAACTTGAATAGTAAATTATAGATATAAAAATGTATGTAGTGTGTGAAATTTATATGGGGAGAATTTGACTTGGAAGGAGAAAAGATTGGCCCGATATTGCTTAGTTAGAAATTTTCCCAGTGGAAAAAAATAAAGACAAAGGAGATGGAGTCATTTGCTCAAAACCCCAAAGCTATTTAGTTAATGACACAGCTGGGAAAAGACTACCACCTTTTTAAATTCAAAATTATAATTGTTTCTTTATTAAAAGGCATCTCAGTTGCTTACTGTGCTTCCAAAGTATAATCATACTTTGCATATTGGTGACTTAATTATTCATCTTTTCCAAATAAAAATGTTTACGGGTGAAATAGGATTAGAATACTCTCATTAGTTAGAAATTTAAATGTAATTTGTGTCTAATAAGCAAGAAAACTAACAGGTAAGGAAAGCAATTAGGCTGTGTTTTTATTACTGTAAATAATGGATTCAGCAGTTATGATGTTTAGAGTACGTGGCATTGTGGTCCACTGTACATGTTTTGTACTGTCCTGTACATTTAGTTGATGAGCAATGAAAATATATTTATATATACTTAATATTTTAGAATCTAAGCTTAATATTCCTAGTTATAAATGAAAGCATTGGACTGTCTTCCCTTTAATGTTTCCCCTGATTTTTAAATTTCTCTTATAGCTACATCTGATTTAAATATTTGATTCTGTGACAAAGCAGAGAGTGATAAGTGCTAGATAATAATATGCTGTATCAGGGTAGCAGAGTTTTAGAGGAGCTGATCCATGACTTTCACCCTTGCCACTTTGCTATTGGCCTTTACCACCGACTGGTCTAAGACCACTCTTCACATTCTCAGAGTTATAATCTTTAGTTTTAAAAAACAAGGTAACATCATGCAAAAAGCTCAGCCGACTTCCTAAAGTGATATAAATGAGCATGAAATTAAAAAGAAGCAAACAACATCAACACGAAAACTAAGAAAAAAGTAAGCTGCACAGAGGTAAAATTTAGGCAGACGCTAGGGGATTAGGAAGCATGGAGTGTCAATAATAAAAGCTCTCAAGGGTAGATATGTTAGTAAGATGATAAGAGTTCAAGTTCAGGTCTGAGGCGAGCATCCAAGAGGCAGCCCAGGCCAAAAGAAGACAGTGATGGGAAATAGTGGTAATTATCCCACTGTGAAAGATTTAACAGCTGAAGGAATATAGGAATTAAAGGGACAAACACACAAGTTGATAGGGGAAATAGAAGCAGGAGTATTGCAGGGAGCTTAGTTGATCATATTATTTTGTGATGTCCAATGAGAAATGTTTGAGGGCTTTGTCTCAGAGTAACACCTTCTGTGTATATTCTTACCAGAAACGCTAAGGACTTTGTGAAACATTTAGAAATCTGTTAATGTGGTTTGCAAAGGAAAGGATGGTCACATAATGGTTGCAGCAAATAAAAGAGATAAATGCACACACTGTAGATATTCTTCAGAGATAAAATAGAT
This sequence comes from Galago senegalensis, assembly GCA_963575145.1. Classification (NCBI taxonomy): domain Eukaryota; kingdom Metazoa; phylum Chordata; class Mammalia; order Primates; family Galagidae; genus Galago; species Galago senegalensis. The sequence continues at coordinate 2,682 of CAUYTI010148534.1, forward strand.
AGAACTGGGCAGTGCCTGTGGCTCAGTCGGTAGGGTGCCGGCCCCATATAGTGAGGGTGGTGGGTTCAAACCCAGCCCCAGCCAAACTGCAACAAAAAAATAGCCAGGTGTTGTGGCAGGTGCCTGTAGTCCCAGCTACTTGGGAAGCTGAGGCAAGAGAATCGCCTAAGCCCAAGAGCTGGAGGTTGCTGTGAGCTGTGATGCCACAGCCCTCTACCAAGGATGACAAAGTGAGACTCCGTCTCTAAAATAAAATAAAATATTAAAAAAATAGATATAACTTGGTAATGGACTGCATGCAGGTGTGAGAATTAGGTGAGATAGTGCTCAAGGTGTTAGCTTTCTGCAATATTGTAATGGTTTTAAAATACAAGGGAGAGAAATTTTGAAATCTATTTTGGAGAAAATGTGAGGGTTACATTTTGGGCACTTCAAATATTGGGGGGCTCATTGTAGCTATCAACTAGGCATTTAATATATACAACTAGAAATCAGAGAAGTCTAGACTGAAAACATGACTTTGGAATTCATTCCGTAAGCATATGAATGGGATTTAAAATAAGAGAAAGAAAATTATGTTGAGAAAAATGTCATTGATATAGTTATGAGTTAGTGAATTTTCTAGAAAGGATTTATATTAAAGTTTGAAAATTTTGTTGATAGAAAAGTATATGAGAATAAAAGAATACAGAATTTTATGTAACATGGTCAAATATCCCAAGTGAGAGAAAAGAGCCTGGAAGTGAATATATAAGAATGTCATTACTTATCCACATTTTGGGATTTTAGAAAAGGTTTTGCAGTCTTATTTCTATTTTTAAAAAATTTCTAAATTAGGCATTCTTTTAAAATAAGTTACTGGATTTTTGGTTAGATGTTGTATATAGATCCACCCCATTCATTGCTTCTGTCTCTAAAGCCCCAACAAAATAACCAGTAAATTTTTTAAGAAATAACAAAATAATGTTAGTAATATCACATGCACACATTTAGTAAAATCACCGAGTTTACAGTAAATGAATTTTATGTTATATAGGTCATACCTTGACAAAGGTATTAAATAGAAAAGTAAATAAATTAGTACAAAGTTAAGGAATTAAGGTCACATTATATGTTATTCTGTAAACCCTGTTTCTTTTGAAATAATGATTTGGAATTACTAGATTTTATGAAGACAGTGAAAGTGCTTTTAAATTGCAAATTTCTCCGAGATGATCAAGATGGCAAACTAGATGCAGGTAGTATGTACCTTGTCTATGGAGAAGAACAAGACTAGTACGCAGATTCTCACATTTCAAGAAAATTGTCTACAAGAAGATGCTAGGATCTGGCTCGGCGCCTATGGCAAAGGCACCAGCCACACACACCTAAAGTGGTGGATTCAAATCCAGCCCGGGACCACCAAACAACAATGATGGCTGCAACAACAACAACAAAAATAGCCAGGCATTGTGGCAGGCACCTATGGTCCCAGCTACTTGGGAGGCAAAGGCAGGAGACTCGCTTGAGCCCAGGAGTTGGAGGTTGCTGTGAGCTGTGATGCTGCAGCACTCTACCTAGGGGGACAGCTTGAGGGAAAGAAAGGAAAGAAAGGAAGAAAGGAAAGGAAGGAAGGAAAGGAAGGAAAAAAGAAAGAAAGAAAGAAAATGCTAGGATCCACCAGATAAGTGGTGGGAAGCATAAAAAGTGGGGAAGGAGAGTCCGCCCACCCAGGGATTGGCTAAGATTTGGGAGAAGCTCATGAACAAGGGGACAGTGAGACAGAAGCTTCAAGGGCTCCACTGTCCAAAATGAGCTTTTAAAATCATGGATAAGAGAGAACTTGTGGATCCATGCAGGTCCAGGCCCAGGGTAGGGAGCTGCTTGGAGCCTGCACAGAGATGCTGTTCCAGAGAGGAAACTCATGTGGAGTCCTGCGGGCATCTGAGCCTGGCGTCGCTTAAGCTGGGCCATTCCTTGGCCTTAGACACTGGGCCCACGGGCACACCTGTAGCCACTGTGTAGCTCTGAGGAGGTCTAGAGGGCCCCAAAGCTTGCATGTTTGTGGCAAGGTGCCCTGGGACGGTCCCTACTGAGACATGAGTCAACAGGACTTTTCTTGCTCATGCTGCTTGCTTGGTCAGGTCCCAGCCTTTCTTGTCCCAGTTCCAAGGTACTACTTTGAGAGTCTGACAATGGGTTGCATCCCTCCCTTGGCTGAGTTTGGAGTTACATAGCTGTCGCCCCTGCCTCGCTGGGGAGGGGCAGGGAAACCAGTACATATCCAGAACACATCTGGGACAGTGCCCACCATCCTGCAGCTGGCTGCTGAGGGACGTAGTCTTGAGAGAACCATCAGCTCCACAGTTTCCTGCAAACATAGCTGGCCCGAGAAGGGACCTACCCTTTCTCTCTGGTCACAGGCTCAAGGCATCAAGGATATGTTTTGAAATAGCCTTCCTGTACGAGGCCTAGAAAGAATTAACTAAAGTAACACTGCATGGTTATAATTACTGCTATAGAGAATATAATGCCGTTTTTTTAACTGAAAAATACATCATGAGCATAAATAAGCCGATTAAAGAGAGATTTTAAAATGTTAGAATAATAATTTCAAAAATATTATAAGATTTAGTGTTCTATCTCATTTCTATATTATTATTTTTTTTTTAGTGTCAGCAGCTTATTAAATAGGCTGGACTCAGTGAAGGTGGAAATGTCTTCATTGCCCCTGGCTGCGGACATCTTCCCAGTCTGGATGAAGTCTCAATCATATACCTTTTCTCTCCACAAGATGAAAGAATAAAATCAAGGTAGGAAAGGAACAAGTTATATGCTTGTTGACTGGTTCCTTATTCAAATATTTATCCTGGGTGGCCTGTGGCTCAGACGGGTAGGGCGCTGGCCCAGTATGCTGGACGTGGCGGGTTCAAACCCAGCCCAGGCCAAAAACTACAAAAAAAAAAAAAAGTATTTATCCTATTAAGGTAGGTCTTTCTTGGTTGACCTTAGATGTTTCACATGTGGTTATTATCCAAAGGAGACTCTACTTTGTGTTAACTGAAGGCCACTTGGGACAGTGACATCACTAAGATTCGTGGACAAGGTACTTTCTGGCTAATGTCTGCCACCTGCTCCCTCCAGTAGCTTCTTTGCTGGAAATAACATCTAGACCCTCTAGCAGTTGGGATTTCTTGATCTGGTCATTGTGTCTACTTGAGAAGTCACTTGAAGAGGGCTCAGCTCAGCCACCATCTAAGACATCCATGTCCCAGTGAACTCACAGATTTTGAATGCCAATTCGGGAAACTCAGAAGCTTCCCTGCTTCTCTGTAGATTTGCTCTCACGTACGATGGTGCTCCAGATACGCTTACATTTTCATATTTCTTAAGCCAGAAAGGCAGACTGAAGCCTCTATGGATTCATAGGTCCTAAAACTCCAATAGATATATGCCCTTCCCCAGGAATGTCCTCACCCCATCCCTTTCTGGGGGTGCCACTGGGCTGGGTTCTGCTTAAAAAAATTTAAAGAATCAATCTCTTTCTTATTCAGTTGTACCAGTCTCTACCAAGCATCCTTATGTGGCCCTTCCTGTCTTATATCATTATAACATTACTTAAACCTTGATATAATTCATCCAGTTTATCAACTTACAAATTGACTTTGCCAGTCTTAATCCTCTGTCTTTCTTGAGTTTCATGAAAAATGTTATAATGTCTCCTGAGATGATTATTAGAATTACATTTAATTTATGCATTATTATGGAGAAAATTGGCTAAGATATTGAATCATTCCTTATGAATATGGTGTAATTCTACCCTCAGACCCTCGTGTGTTTATTTCATTACGAGCATGTAACTTTCTTTGTGAGTATCTTGCACATTTCAGTTTTATTCTTCAGTATTTTAGTTAGTGTTGTGATAGCATATAAGCTTTTTTGGTGGCAGAATATACATGGCAAAACTTTGGCCATTTTAATCATTTTGAAGTGTACATTTCAATGGCATTAGGTGCGTTCACACTGTTGTGAAGCCATCACTACCATCAATCTGTAGGACTTTTTCATAAACCTAAACTCTATCCTTTAAAAGTTAGGCTACCAATTGATTTTTGCTACATTAAAGGATAGGTACTAATGAGGTATCGTTATCTTATATGTGGAAAACTACCAGAAACCTAATATTTATTCTAATAGCTTCTATTCTTTTGGGTTTGCTATGTGCAAATTAGGTGGTCATCAAATACTTGCTGTGCTATTTCCTAAATTTTTTTTTTTTGAGACAGAATCTCACTGTGTCACCCTTGGTAGAGAGCTGTGGCATCACAGCTCACAGCAACCTCAAACTCTTGAGCTTCGGTGATTCTCTTGCCTCAGCCTCCCAAGTAGTTGAGACTACAGGCACTGGCCACAACACCTGGCTATTTTTTTTTTTTTAATTGAAGTTGTCATTTTTATTTAGCTGGCTCAGGCCAGGTTTGAACCTGCCATCCTTGGTGTATGTGGCTGGCGCTGTAACCATTGTGCTATGGGCGCCAAGCCAACACATCATTCTTTAGACATTAGAAATATCAGTTTGATAATTAACTGTGTGGTTCTCTGTGCAATAAAACAAACACATTAAAACAAGGATCAGAAATCAAACTATGGTGAAATGGGAGCTGCCTGTTGTTATGGACTGACTATGCCCCCTTCCAATTCATATGTTGAAGGTCTTCTACCAAAATGGTAATATTGGGCAGGAGAGTCTTTGAGATGTAATTGGATGTAAGATGATGGCCAGGCCTCCGTGATGGGTTAATGTCCTCGTAAAAAAAAATTAGGAGACCAGAGTTCTCTCTCCCTACCATGCGATGATACAACGAGTTGGTGCTGTCTACAAACTAGCAGGAGGGCCCTCACCAGGAGCCCGCCCAAGCTGACCCTGACCTCAGAAGTGTGCTCTCCATAACTGTTGTCTGAGCCACACACACACTATGGTATTTTGTTATGGCCACCTGTGCTAAAACACCTACTTTCAAACATATTGTCTTATACTAAAGATAGAAATAGCTCACTATGAGCCACCTGGTTCTCACAAGACTCCTATTTCTGGTCCGTCTCTTATAGGAAAGGTATTCTCCTGTACATCTTTATATGGAATTTTAGCCCTACCACCAAAAGTCCATGACTATACCCAAACTTCCAGCAATTGCCGTCTAACACTACGTTTCATCCACCTGCTTTGATGGAACTTGCTTTCTAGTTGACAGTGTTGATAACTGTTTTGGCCTTTCATGAATTATAACGTGGGGAACTCGATGAATAGTGTTGCTTCCTCTCTGGCCAAATGGAATACTTCTTATTCCCTTGCTTTGAGAAGTCCAAAAGTAAAATGGAAAAATACAATGATTTAGTTTATTTCCATTCTGTTTCAATACCAGACTTTGCCAAATACATTTTTATTTTTTGGTTGTAAAACTGTCTTCCTACAACAAAGACCTGGAGAAGGTAGATATTGTGGACGGGTCAGGAAGTGGTAATTTAATTACACAGTCAGTTATTGGGCTATTCATTTTTGAATGCAGATATGGGATTCTTTTGTATTCCCTCTGTGAGTTTTCTTAAAGGAAAGATGTTCTCTAATCTGTAACTTAATTATTTCAATGCACTTTAAATTAATCGACTGCAGCAATCTTTTGAAAACACCGTCAGTCATAGTTGAGTCCCCCTTGGATTTTTTTTACATTTTAGCTATAGATTATGAAAAGGAATTTGGTCAAGTCATATGTGACCTCCTATTGTGCTCCAGAGAAAAAAGAGCAGATGGCACCTGACAGCGGCTGCCGACCTACAAGAACAAAAATGCCTAAACCAGACAGAGCTCTGCGATTAAAGATGCTGGATGTGTCTTGCGTTTTAATTTTGGGGAAAGAACTAAAGCCTGGGGAATTAGGGACACAGTCATGTTCTCTAACTTGAACTTAAAAAAGCATCACCTCAATTTTCTCTTTCCTTTTCATATTAGAGTCATAGTTTTCCAGGACTAGGAGGGAAGTTTGTGTCCTCTCAGGCTTTCTGTGAGAAGCATCACACCATCTTATGCCCTGAAGAGCCCTTGAGAGTCAGACTTCCTCTCCTCTTGTTTCTGGTAACCCTGTACATCCAAAGCATTCTGTGTAAACATATGCAGAGAAAAAGAAAAATTTCTAAAAATTCAGTGTATGTGGCAGTGGAGGAAGCTGTTGGTGGCCAGATGTTTTGGAATCACAGCTCTGATTCTGCAGATCCTGGCCAGCTGCCCTAATGGCCAAGGAGAATCAATAGATGGATATCTGTAATCCATGCCTAACAAGACCCTACCACTCATGCCACAAACAGAAAATGAAACATTTTAAGACGACCCTAACATTATCAGTTCAGTAAACACTGACTCAGCGTGCAGCATTTATCCTGGAAAGTGAGGGTGATGTTCCAGCAGACACCGTGTTCTGCTGTTAGATCCCCTCAGGGCCACCCACTCCCTTCCCCAGCTGCAGGGAGCCTTGGCCCTTGCCAGCTCACAGGTGTGACCCTCTCCAGGGAATTGCCCTTGGCAGAGGGAAGCTGCCTCACTCGTGGCTATGCTGCTGCTTCTGTAAAGGCAGCTCACGTCCAGTGTTTGGTCAACAAGAGAGGAGGCTACCAAGACCCCCGTGGATTGGTTCTCAAGAGTCATCTTAGCTCCAGAGGCTCTGAGAGATCAGCTGGGTCTGTGTAGTAACTGCAGCATGGTGCAAAATCTCCCTCTGCCCGATCCCATTGCCTTCATTGTCTTAGAGAACTTGTTCCCGAAAGGACTCCTCAACCTATGTGCGTGCAAATGTGCCTCACTGTCTGTTTTTTGGGAAACTGATCTAAGACAGGAACAAAGAGAAATGAGTCTTAGCACCTGCTCTCCAGGATCTCCGATTTCAAAAGAGGGACACGTAAATCAGCAATTATCAGCACCATGAAGGATGCCAGAGAATAAACAGAATACATGGAAGCATGAAAGAGAAGTGATTATAATACGGAGGAGGAGATGGTAGGAAAGGGGGTTTCTGAGGGAGGCCAGGCCGCATAACAGCATCATCCCCCGGCACTGTGCCCGCTGTCCACGGTTTGACACTGTCTGTAGGCATGGTCTTCAAATTCATCATTTTGTTTATTATTTCAATCATCATATCATTTTAAAGGAAAAGCTAATAGCAAAGTAGATTTTGATGGTGAGCTTTTAATCCTACAGGACTTCAAAGGACAGTAATAACAGGCCAGTTCAAGGCGTAGACAATAGCATTCTATAAACTGCAGACAGGTGAATTTTCATAGAGGCACGTTTGGTACAACTCTGCCAACGGGGAGATAAAACTGGCGTTTCCAGGGCTAGACTGCAAATGTTGGCCTGTGGACTCAACATTTACAAGCCAAGGGTGGTTGGTTTTCTGCACAGACATTCTTTTCCTTTTATTAAGGCATATACACATAGTTCATCTTTGCTTTTATGGGGTACCACGTGTTGATTTTTTAAATACAATTGATGGAGCACTTAATGAGTATTTAGTCTCAAAGAAATCAAGTATCCCCAGTGGAAATAAGCATTTGTAAATATAAGTTATATTAGAAATATCATTGCCTAGAATATGAAGATATGGTTAAATGTTGACTGGTTATGGTGAAAATTTAAACTACAGGTATATTTTATTGTTGTAAATTATGACAGCATAGATAAGAAACACAAGTGCAAACCCCACTCCTTACTACATGGAAGGCAGTTTCAGGTTTGGGTTGGCCTTCCCGTTCACGCAGTCCAGGGGACACAGTCCAGCTCTGTGTTCACTATAGTCTTATGCAACAATGCAGACCAGGGATCCTAATAAACCTGACAGCTTCCAGGGTGCTGTCTTCAAGAAGATTGCATACGGGACACAAGAACACACCATTCAGTCCACCTAAGCATCCGTCTGTTTATAAAGAGACCATGTGTGCTGAAGCCCAGGCCCTTCTGCCTTCGCTTGGTCTCATTCAACACAAGAAGGGACCAGAATTCCATCACAGCCTTTGAGCCAAACTTTCAGGTCCCCCAGGAAAGTTTAGCTGGAGGGGTCAATTGCATATAGCAATCAGAAGCATGTACGTCAGTACGTTTCAGTAGTCCATTCCCAGTCCATCAAGTTCAAATGCAATTCATCCAATAAGGATTATTTCTTTTCTTATTATTAAATCATAGCTCTTCACATTAACGCATGTATGGGGTACAATGTGCTGGTTTTACATGTAATTTGAAATAAATGAGGATTATTTCTATGCTAAATATCATTGCCTAGTAAAAGAGTCACTATGCCACATTTAACTTAAAACCACTAAATTGGGTGGTGACCGTAGCTAAGTTGGCAGGATGCCGGCCACATATACTGAGGGTGGTGGGTTTGAATCCAGCCTGGGCAAGCTAAAACAACAATGACAACTGCAACAAAAAAATAACTGAGTACTGTGGTGGGCACCTGTGGTCCCAGCTACTTGGGAGGCTGAGGCAAGAAAGTCGCTTAAGCCCAGGAGTTGGAGGTTGCTATGAACTGTGATGCCATGGCACTCTACGCAGGGCAACAGCTTGAGACTCTTTCTCAAAAAAGAAAAAAAAAACTACTAAATTTCCAGGAAAACTGTGCTAGCAGAGGTAAACTCTGAGCCATTTTTTTTTTCCATGTAAAATCATTTGGACTGGCTCGGCGCCTATAGCTTAACCAGCTATGGCATCAGCCACGTACACCTAA
>CAUYTI010148539.1:0-65767 GCA_963575145.1 Galago senegalensis
ATATGGTTTTCCAAAAGGGATGTATTAGTTTGCATTCCCACCAGCAGAGTATTAGAGTTCCCTTTTCTCCACAACCCCGCCAGCATCTGTGATTTTGGGATTTTGTGATATGGGCTAATCTAACTGGTGTTAGATGATATCATGATAAAAATTCTTAACAAAATAGTTATAGATGAAAGTTAACTCAAAATTATGAAAGCCATACATGAAAAACCCACAGCCAATGCCATACTGAATGGGAGTAAGTTGAAAGCATTTCCACTTAGAACTGGAACAAGACAAGGATGCCCACTGTCACAACTTCTATTTAACATAGGTCTGGGAGTCTTAGCCAGAGCAATCAGGCAAGAGAAGGAAATTAATTGTATCCAAATGTGCAAAGAGGAAGTCAAACAATCACTTTCTGCTGATGAGATAATCTTATACCTAGAAAACCCCAAAGACTCTGTCAAGAGACTCCTGGAATTGATAAATAAATTTAGCAAAGTCTCAGGTTACAGAAGTAATGTACACAAATCAATAGCATTCCTATATACAAACAACAGTCAAGCTGAAAATCAAATCAAAGACTAAATACCTTTCTCAATAGCTACAAGGAAAATAAAATACCTAGGAATATATTTACCCAAGAAGGTAAACAATCTCTAGAGAGAGATCTAAGAAACACTGAGGAAGGAAATTGCAGATGATATAAATAAATGGAAAAACATATCATGGTCATACAGTGGCAGAATCAACATTGTTAAAATGTCCATGCTGCCCAAAGTAATTTACAGATTCAACTGCAATTCCCACCAAAATACCAAATCATTTTTCACAGATCTAGAAAAAATAATTCTATGTTTTGTTTGTAACCTAAAAAAACCCAAATAGCCAAAGCAACCTTAAGCAAAAGAACAAATCTGGAGGCATCATTTTACCAGAATTTAAGTTATATTACAAGACTACAGTAACCAAAACAGCTTGGTATTGTCACAAAACAGAGCCAATAGACCAATGTATGTTTAAATAGACACACATACAAAATCATCCCCACACTGCCACCTGATGTTTGACAAAGCAGACAACAATACTCACTGGGGAAAATAATCTCTAGTCAATAAATGGTGCTAGGAAAGTTGGATAACCACATGTAGAAAATTGAAACAGGATCCATACCTCTCATGAATCACTAAAATTAATTCAAGATGGGTAACAGACTTAAACCTAAGACAGAAAACCACTAAAATTCTAGAAGAAAATGTTGCAAAAACTCTGCTAGATGTCAGTTTAGGCAAATAATTTATAAAAAAGACCCCAATGGCAATCACAGCAATAATGAAAACAAAGAAATTGGACTTGATTAAATTAAAATGCTTCTGCACAGTGAAGGAAACAATCAACAAAGCAAATAAAAAACCTACAGAATGGGAGAAAATATTTGCATGTTATATATCCAATAAAGTGTTAGTACACAAAATAAGAAGCTACAAAGAACTCAAGCAAAGCAGCAAGAAAAAAAATCAAACAATCCCATTAAAAAGACATGAACAAAAGCTTTTCAAAAGAAGACAGACCAATGGCCGATAAACATATGAAAAAACGTTCATTGTCACTGATCATTAGGGCAATACAAATCAAAACCACGCTGAGATATCCCTAACCCCAGTGAGAAGGGCTTCTAGCAAAAAGTCCCCAAACAATAGATGGTGGCATGGATGTTGAGAGAGAAGAAACACTTACATACTGTTGATGGGACAGAAAATCATTACAACCTTACAGAAAATAGTATGGAGAGTCCTTAAAGAATTAACGGTAGACCTACCTTTTGATCCAGCAATCTCACTACTAGATATTTACCCAAAGGGAAAAAAAGTCATTTTATCAAAAAAGACACATGCACTCGAAGGTATACTGCAGCACAATTCACAATCGCAAAGGTATGGAATCAACCCAACTGCTCATCAATTCATGAGTAGATTAATAAAAGGTGGTGTGTGTATGTATGGAGTTCTACTCAGCCATTAAAAAAATGAATTGATTCCTTTTGTATCAATGTGGACGGAACTGAAGACCTTTTTCTTAGTGAAGTAGCACAAGAATAGAAAACAACCACCACATGCACTCACTATTAAATTGGAACTAACTTAAGAGCACTCATGTGCACAGGTAAAAGTAAAACTCAATGAAAATTGGGCAGGTGGGATGAGGGAGGAGAGGATGGTGAAATTATACTTAGTGGGTATCATGCACACTGTCTGGGTAATGGGCACATTCGTAATTTTGTCTCAAGTAGTGCAAAGGTAATCCATGTAACCTAAATATTTGTATCCCCATAATATTATGAAATTTTAAAAAAGAAAGTGTGTGTTTATTCCTCTGCTTTTCCTATTATTATTATTATTATTATTATTATTTTAGAGATAGAGTCTCACTTTGTCACCCTGGGTGGAGTGCCATGACATCACAGCTCACAGCAACCTACAGCTCTTGGGCTTAGGTGATTCTCTTGCCTCAGCATCCTGAGTAGTTGGGACTACAGGCACCCGCCACAACACCAGGCTATTTTTTGTTGCAGTTTGGCTGGGGCCAGGTTTGAACCCACCACCCTCGGTATATGGGGCTGGCGCCCTACTCAATGAGCCACAGACACCTCCCTTCCTATTATATTTTAAGCACCCCGAGGGTGGAAGTTGTACATCATTATATCTCTAGTACCCAAACAACTCCTAGTGTATGGTAAGTACTAACTGAATGTGTTTTGAATGATGGATTAGAATGTTGGCATTGTGAATGGGAGAGAAAGGATGGTTTTGAAAAGGTTGGGAAATACTGTTTAAATGGGCTTTTTTTCTTTTTTTTAGAAGAAAAGACATCTTGTGAGGCAACAGATGCTCACTGTGAGTGCCTAGCAAGTGGATAGCTGCATATACATGGGAGAAAGGTGCCTTGCATGAAATTAGGACTAATAATTATGGGGCTTCTCACAATGATAAGAAAGTGAACAAAAAGAGCCAATTAGATAGAAGAGGTTGAGCTCAATGCAGTTTAAGACAGTGTAAGGATCCAGAAGGACATCCAAGAAGAATGCTTAACAGATCCCTGGAAAGGCAAGACAGGGAGGAGGTTGAGGCTACAGACAGAGGTGATAGAGCCATGGCAGAGAGGGAGCTTGATGCATTAGGCTGAAGAAATTTCTATCACACACTCCTTCACTTTAAAACACTTTCACATAGGGACTGGGCTCACTCTTGTAATCCCAGCACATTGGGAGGCCAAGATAGGAAAATTGCTTCAGGCCAGGAGTTTGAGACCAGCCTGGGCAACAGAACCACCTCTACAAAAAATTTAAGAACTAGCACGGTGGCACATGTCTGTAGTCCCATGTACTCAGGACACTGAAGCAGGAGGCTCCCCTGAGTTTAGGTATTTATGGCTATGATACGCTATGATTGGACTACCATACGCAGCCTGGGCTACAGAGAAAGACCTTAATAAACAAACAAACAAACTTTCAGGCAGAAAGAAAGATCCAAGAATGAGGCTAACAAGGTCAATGGAATACTGGTGACTCAGAGATGAAAAACTATACTGGGCTTGGTGCTTGTAGCTCAGTGGCTAGGGCACAGCTACATAAAGTGGGGCTACAGAGGGTTGGAACCTGGCCTGGGCTGGCCAAACAATGACAACTGCAACAACAACAACAAAAATAGCCAGGTGTTGGCAGGTTCTTGTAGTCCCAGCTACTTGGGAGGCTGAGGCAAGAGAATTGCTTAAGCCCAAGAATTGGAGGTTGCTGTGAGTTGTGATGCCTCGGCACTCTACTGAGGGCAACATGATGAGACTCTGTCTCAAAAAAAGCAATAAAGGGTGGAGTCCGTAGCTTAGTGGGTAAGGCACTGGCCACATACACTGAGGCTGACAGGTTCTTACCTGGCCCAGGCCAGCTAAAGCAATAATGACAACTGCAATAAGAAATAGCCTGGCAATGTGGCAGGCACCTGTAGTCCCAGCTGTTTGGGAGGATAAGGCAAGAGAATCACTTAGGCCCAAGAGTTTGAGATTGCTGTAAGCCGTGACTCCACAGCACTCTACTGAGGGTGACACAGTGAGACTCTGTCTCAAAAAAAGATAAAAGATAAAAGAAAACCATACTGATTTAAAATTACCAGGAAATGGTTTCCCCCATGATGCCTTGTGGAAATCAAAGGACAACTACTTTTCCTAAGGTTTGAAATGGAACTTTGTAGGCTTGAGGGGTCCTATCCAAAGCTCCCTATGAGATGGAGAAGAGGAGCCTGGGAGGGCCTCTAATCAGATAGAGAATAGGAATTATGGCTGACGTCATAAGTAATGTCTGGGAGCCTTCTGGAATGGAAACTGCATGCCATGCCTGGGGATACCCTATGAACTGGTGAGGAGCAGGATCCAGGAGTGAGAAGACAGGAGAGAAGCTGCGACCCTGGACCACAGATGGAAGCTTCAAGATGAGGGTGGGAAGCAGGATTAAAAACAGATTCCATACTCCATCCTACCACCCTGCTGCCATGGTTCCTGGCAACCTGTGAAGAGCCCCACCACGGGATGCAGAGGTAGCAGGCTTGGCCACCTCATTCGTTTCACCTTGCCTTTGGACTCTCTTCTAAGCAGCCACATCAATATTTCTTGAGCCTTTCACACTCCTTTTGCACCTGGGCCCTGCTTTAGTCTGACAGGGAATTCCCCATGCTAAATGACTAAGAAAAATCTGAGTCTGGTTTATAGATGACTCTGCACCATCTGCTGGCACAAGTTCACAGCAGTGCTATAGAGTTGGGGTGGCCCTGAGACAGTAGGGAAGTGAAGCCCCCTGCAGGCAGGACTTTGAGCAAGGCACTTAGCCTGGTGCCCTGAGTAAAAGCAAGTGTGCTGTCACCAGGTGTATTAACCACACTTTCTTATTTTCTGTATTCTTGATGCTCTATCCTCTGGGGCCTCCCTGACCAGGAAGAGACTGCCCTTCCCAGGGCTAGCCAGTTCCTGGAGATGGCAAAAGACTTACCCTAACCTGTCTTTCTTTCTTTTTTTTTTTTTTTAAGACAGAGTCTCAAGCTGTCACCCTGGGTAGAGTGTTCTGGCGTCATAGCTCACAGCATCCTCCAACTAGGACTTGAGCAATCCTCTTGCCTCAGTTTTTCTATTTTTAGTAGAGAGGGGGTCTCGCTTTTGCTCAGGCTGGTCCCAAGCTTGTGAGTTCAAGCAATCCACCTGCCTCAGCCTCCACGAGTGCTAGGATTATAGCTGTGAGCCACCAACCCTGGCCTCTAACTTGCCTTTCTTATACAAACTAACCAATCCAGAGCCCACTCTAAACTACATGTTTTATGGAGCTATCACAGGCTTATTCAATATTCCCAGTCATAACCACCCCAGGGCAAGTACCAGACAACCTGGTGGCTGCTGAAATCACTCAGACGAGCCAAAGCTAAACCTGTTTACCCTGCCTCGCCTTACCTTTCTTACAGAAACCACAATAAAAGCTGCTGCCCATGTTTCCCCCACCCCCTCTCTGCCTCCTGACCAGCCAGGGGCATCGTTACGTGACCCTACATAACGTGCCAATATTCCTGGTTCTAGGGAACATGCATAAAAACCTCTTCATGACAGTCATTTCCATGTCTTTGTATCTTACTTTCCCTCAATAAAATAAATCCAGGTACATTTTAAAACACCAGCTGAGGTTTTGTCTAGATCAGTGGTTCACAACCTTCCTAATGCCACCACCCTTTAATACAGTTTGGGGTAGAGTTGGGGTAGCACACACAGCTGAGAACCTCTGGTCTAGATGATGTTCTTGGAAGGGGCAAGGCTGGAGATGGGTGTTGAGAGGGTTTGGGAATGATGTGAATGGGCTCAGAGAATGGAGATATTTGTGGCCCAGTGTTCATGCTCCCCAACAGGTAGCAGAGGAGCTGCTCAGTAACCAAGTGGAGGAGACCAACCAGGCCAGTAGGTGCCAGCCAGCCTCTTTCCTCAGGCTTGACAGTGCATGTTCAATGGGCCATGTTCCAAGTGGCCACGTGGAAGTGACACAGGTAGCCCACTGGCTCAGCAACATGGAATCCCTCTCACCCAGGCTTACTGGCCACAACCACCACTCAGAGTCCACATTGCCGACAGCAGTGACCAAGCATCACCAGGATGACACCATATCTCAAGCATCAGCCAGCCTTTTGGAAGCAGATTCATTACACTTGGGCCCTTCCCTTATGGAGCAGGCAGCATAAGATCTTTTCTGGAATATTCTTTTTTTCTTTTTCCTGCACATGAACTTGTTTTTTTTATTGCCATACTTCTGGCAGCCACACAGCAAGCTGTAGACTCAAGGGTACCCTTTTCATTTTAAAGCATCCCATGTAATACTGCTTCTCACCAAGAACCCTCCTTTACAGCAAATGAAATAAAAGACTGCTGCTTTGGGGAGTCACAGATCTTATCACGCACCCCATTTCCCTGCGGCAGCTGGCCTTACATAGTGCTACACAGCCTTGGAGGATTCAGGCAAAGAAACAGGTGGGAATGAATCATCATTTCATGAGATTGGATATAGTTTCTTCTCTGAACCAATGACTGAGATATGGTGCTACCTCTTAGCCAGAATCTAAAGATTCAGGAACCAAGGAAATGAGAGTGGTGTTTCTTATGATTAAGCTTAATGCTTAATTACAATTCCATAGACCAGCACCACTGGAATCATCTGGCAGATGGTTCCAGAATCTCAGACCCCACTCCAGACCTCCTGGATCATAATCTGCATTTTAATAACCTACCCTGTTCATTCATATGCATGTTAAAGTTTGGGACTTACTGATGTAACCCACTCACAGCATGGTTGCTTCTTTTTTTTTTTTTTTTTTGAGACAGAGCCTCAAGCTATCCCCCTGGGTAGAGTGCTGTGGCATCACAGCTCACAGCAACCTCCAACTCCTGGATTCAAGTGAGTCTCCTGCTTCCCAAGTAGCTGGGACCACAGGCGCCTGCCACAACGCCCGGCTATTTTTTGTTTGCAGCCGTCGTTGTTTGGTGGGCCCGGGCTAGATTTGAACCCGCCACCTTAGGTGTATGTGGCTGGCGCCTTAGCCACTTGAGCCACAGGCGCAGAGCCAGCATTGTTGCTTCTTATCCCATAAAAATACTGTTTCTCATACCACTGTATTCATGATTTTAGTGCCTGAGAGATGGATGCTTCCACCAGGGGATATAAAATGATCTCAATGAAGTAGAAGCAGAGACTATACTGTCACCTGGCCATTTCAGAATTCTCATGCCAGGAGGAAGTAAATAATAAAAGGACTTAAGGGCTTTGATGGGGCAAATGAGCCTAATTATCAAGGGGAACCAGGGTTTTTCTTACACAACAAGGCAGAAAGGAGAGTGGAGAGAAATTAAAGACCCTAGGGGGGACCTGGTACTGTCTTGTTGAAAGGTTAATGCCAAAGCGTCATTACTACAGCTGGACAGAGGCAGGGCTGCCAAGACCTCAGATTCCTCAGGAATGAAGATTTGGGCCATATCACTGGATATGGAACCCTGCCAAAGCTCGAACTCAAGGCAAAGGGAGCATGAATTGGGTGGTAGAAGAGTAAAATATCAGGAAAACCTGAGAAAGACTCTGGAATGGTGTCCTGTGGAATGCTACGTGCCCAATGCATCCTTTTGAATTATTGATTCTGTAGATGTCTCCTTTCTCAATGTCTTTGAGCTACTTTACAGCTTTATAAGTTAAAGTGATGGCAATGTAAATGGCTTTGCCTGTCTAGAGCTGTAGAGTGCAATGGTATACAGATACAAATGAATTCTGTCTAGTGCAGTACAAATGACTGGCCTATCTTACCTGCCAAGAAATCAGTTTATATCAATTAACAAATTCATTTAATTATTTTTATTACCTACATACATCTGTTACTTGGAATCTCCTCTGAACTATTTTCAACACTTTAATACTGGTTCCTTCATTAATTCATGAGTTAAGTAAAATCTTTGACATGTTAATTTTATAGTTGTACACAGTTACAATTTTATTCTTTTAAAAATATATCCTTTTTTTTTTTTTTGAGACTGAGTCTCACTTTGTCACCCTTGATAAAGTGCTGTGGCATCATAGCTCACAACAACCTCAAACTCTTGGACTAAAGTGATCCTCTTGCCTCCACCTCCCAAATAGCTGGGACTATTAAAATAGCCACAATGCCTGAGACAGTGTCTCAAATCTTGCTCAGGCTGGTCTTGAACTCCTGAGCACAAGCAATCTACCTACTTCAGCCTCCCAGAGTGCTAGGATTACAGGCATGAGCCACCACTCCCAGCCCCCTAAAAATGTATCTTTCTTTTTTTTTTAGACAGCGTCTTGCTCTATTACCTAGGCTAGAGGGCAATGCATGATCATAGCTCACTGCAATGTCAAACTTCTGGGCTCAAGCAATCCTTCTGCCTCAGCCTCCTAAGTAGTCGGAACTACAGGCACATGCTACCATGCCTGGATAATTTTTCTTCCTTTATTATTATTATTTTAGAGACAGGGTCTCACTGTGTCGCCCCAGCTGGTCTCAAACTCCTGACCTCAACAGTCTTCCCACTTCAGCTTCTCGAAATGCTGGGATTACAGGTGTGAGTCAGCATACCTAGCCTAAAAAATTATCTTTTAATAAAAGACATATGGGCGGTGCCTGTGGCTCAAATGAGTATGGTGCCGGCCCCATATACTGGAGGTGGTGGGTTCAAACCCAGCCCCAGCCAAAAACTGCAAAAAAAAAAAAAAAAAGAAAGAAAGATATAACAGCTATGAATTCACGACCGGTTGCATGAATATGGACTATAGCTTCTATCCATATGTTCTTTCTTTCTGTGTTATATATAGATTTAAATATTTCAACTAATTATATTTTAATTTATTCTCTCTCTTTACTAATATAGTATATAGGCTGTGTCAGTGATGGTTCATTTGACAATTTCTTTTTTGGAGTGTTTTGATTAAGGTTGGAACCTTTAGAACCAAAGGAAAGGACTTTATTCAGAGATACTGGGCCTGGAACTGACTCAGCAACTGAAGAAATGTGTATTTGATGAGTGAATTGTATAGAATTCCCTTTGGAAGGCTGTTTTCAAGGCCAAAATACATGTAAAGGAGTGCATGTGGATGTAGGTGTTGGGCAGCCAAAGGTGTAATGGCTATTTTCTTCCTTGACTGCCAGCATCCAAAGCCCTCTAAACAGGGAAAACTCTCCCTACATGAGGGTCCTTGTGGGAGGCAAGGACTCTGGGCTTCAAAAAAATCAGATGTCCCTACCCAGGACTTTGCACCTTCAGGGAATGTTCCAAAGGCACAGACACAGGCAGGTAGTGCCCATGATGTGACCGCAGAAGCCCTTCCTACGGGGTGAGCTTGGCCGTTACCAGCACTCAGCTTTCTTGAATCCTCCCCAGATCCAGAGTATCTTTCTCCCACTTTCTAGTTAATTCTACAAATTCCCATAAATTCCTTTCTAAGTTTTCATCCCAGTATCTTGACTAATGCAATAAGTTTGGAAAGACAGAGAATGCTCTAAGCGTCTTGAGCACTGTTTTTCAAATTGTTTAAAAGGTTGTTTTTATTTAGGAGGTCTGGGTAGAGCCTGAGATTCTGCATTTCTAATACGCTCCCAGGTGAAGTTGATAATGCTGGTGCACACTTTAGATACTGGGACCTAGAGCATGTGCAGAGGAAGGAACTGGGAAGACAAGCTGGGTGTTAAACGTCTGTAATGCAATTTAGACTCAATCTTCCAGCCACTAAAAGATCCAGGAGAGTGTTTGCTTCAGCAGCACGTATACAAAAAAAAAAAAAAAAGACCCAGGAGAAGTGAAATTAATAGATTTTCACTTTCAAAAGGCTCCTGGATGTTATGTGTACAAGAGACTGGGAAATGAGGGATAGGAGACAGAGGAACCAGTTAGGAGGTGTGGCAGGCAGAATAATAGTGGCTCCCCAAAGACATCTGTGTCCTAATCCTCATGTGGCAGATGGGAATTTGCAGTCATTAAGCTAAGGACCTCCAGATGGGAAGATGAGCCCAGATTATGCAGGCCCAATGTAATCACATGAATCACGCGAATCCTTAAAAGCCAGAACACCTCCCAGCTGGGCTAGAAGGAGGCATGATGTTGCTGGCTCTGGAGGAGGAGGAAGAGGCACGAGCTTGGGAATGCAGGAATGGCTTTTAGGAACTGAACCAGGCAAGGACACTGATAGCCCTGCTCAATTTTGGCTTGGTGGGACCTGCTGTTGGAATTGTAAGATAAATACATTTGTGTTGTTTTAAGCCTCTGGCTTCATGGTAATTTGCTATCGTGACAATAAAAACCTACTCCAGAAGGCTATTGCAACATTCCAGGAAAAATAACGAGGACCTACTTTAAGAGAGTGGCAGCAGGGAAGGAAGAGGGACCTGAAGAATTTTCAGGGGATAAGGAAGAAGGAACACTGTCACCAACCAGGTGTGTGTGCAAAGTGGTAGGGAGAGTCAGGAGTCAGAGGAAACTTCGGGGTTTCTCTCTCTGACAAATGCATCTACTCGCTAAAAGGACTGCAAAGAGGAAACACAGGAGTGTGAGTGTGTGCAAAGAGAGGAGGCCTCCTCGTGCCACTCAGATTCTTTCTTCAGATTCCATTCCTTCCAACCTCAACTTTCGAGCTTTCCCTGTTGGGAAGTGTGCTCTCAGCAGCCAGCACAAACAGCTGCTCTGCCCAGCAGTTATGGCTTTCACTCTAAATTAATGAATTGCCAGTCTAGTAGTAAACCAGGCTCTTGTGAGTTTAGTCAGGGCAAAACATCCACCAGGATTCCATGTCTCCTGTATGAGCAGACAGAATTGAGTTCCTGCCTCTGCAAAATGAAGGCTCCAACCTGTACTGCAGTGACCCCAATAAAGCCTCCTTCCCTGGCACAGCTTTCCGTGCCAAGGTGGGGAGGAATCATCAGAGGGATGGCTGCAAGAGGCTGCCTCGTGCTTTGCCCTATACCAACCCAAGTGAGAACCAGGTTTTGTGTTTGCAGCTTTGCAGCTATTTACCACATTCATGCTGAGATTCCCTCACATATATCCAGGACCCCATTTCCAAAGGAGAACTCGCCCCCGTCTGGATCCCCTGCTTTGGAGTAGCAAGATATAAGTAGGGGCAAGTGGTTCTGGGACACTGGGAGAGCAATGCGTGAGTTCAGGTTGCAGTTAATCTGAAGGTGGCTGGTTTCATCATAAAGGCTTTCTGGGAAATCTGAGAAAGAAAATAATTACTTTCCAAGCCCACTTTAAAATGTTTCTTTACTGCACCAAACTTGCCAAGTGACATCTACTGAGTAAAAGAGGGTTGTTATTACCCTACAAAAGATGGGGATAGGAGGGACACGTCAGATGGGGGCAAGGAAGCTCTTAGACGTTTAAACTACTTGCATTGCATCAATCAAGGTCAGAGCCAGAATCTGACCTCCATCTCTTGATGACATAAACCACATCCTTTGCGTTTTGACCTGGGTTTGTGTCCCATATAGGAAGGAGCATCCTTCCCTTACCACCCACACAAGTCCCTGTCCCTCAGTGTTGCCTAACAGTCTTTCTGCCTAAAGTCCTTCTGCCACTCAGCACATCCAAGGCTGGTGATTGGGCACCCAAGTCACCCAACAGTAATTAATACAATCCTCCCACCAGTATGTCCTCCTGGATCCCATCCTGTCTGCTCGCCCTCTACAACACACTGCAGGGAACAGATACAGAATAATACAGATACAGCCTCTGCCCTCAAAAAGCTTACATAGCATCAGGGCTTAAATGGCGAGATGGTAGAATGATAGAACTGGGATCGGGCCCAGGTCTGCTGAGCTCCAGGACTCATGCTCCTGCCTTCAATGCCACACTATCTCCCAGTCATGGTGCTTTATGGTCTACAGAGTGCTTTCCAGACAAGGAAACAGGTTGAGAGAGGTGAAGCTGCTCATGGCATGTGGCAGACCAAAGGGATCCCCCCATTTCCAGATACCATCTCCTCTTGCTGTACCTCTTTCCTTTCTTCACTTCAACACTTGAGGTCTAGACAGGGAATAAGACTCCTCAGATGCCTCACAAGCAGAAGAGAGATGAAGGGACTCATCTGCTCTGCTACCAGTACCCACAGCAGGGAGGACATCCACCTTCTCCCAGAACTTCACACCCAATGCCCCACCCTACCCCATCAACCACTCCCTCAAATAAACAAGTGTTACTTACATATTCCTTAATGTCCTTCGATTTCACAGCCTTGTAGGAATAATATGCAGGGTAAAGGGTGCCAAATACAAGCCTGGAGGGAAGAAAGAGACAAAGTGAAATGTGACCTTCATTCACCCTATTTAATGGAAAATATCTGTCTTCAATGCCAAGAACAATTCTCTAAGCTACCTAAAATGCTGCTGTGATTTGTTGTTATGAGTGCCCTAAAGGTTTTCTGCTCACAGCAGGCGCATCCTAAGCACCTCTATCTTCTGTTGCAGCCTCCACCCACCTTCCTTCACTATGTGGTTTGGGATCACAGAAGCCAGAAATGGAGATGGGCAGCCAAGACCCCTGAAGTTAAAGACCAACTTTCCTCTCTACCTACAAATGCCTCTCCAATGCCCTATGAAGCCCATACACACTTTGGGCTTCCTTCTCCATTGAAAACCTTTTCCCTCAACATTCTTTCAAATTTCAGTCCCCTGGGGCTTGGTCTTGGGCCTCCTGCAGCCAGAATAAGGTGTTCAACTGAAAATCCAGTCAGGCCAACCCCCTCTTCCCACCAACGCATCCCCCTCCTGCATTAAGCTGCTTCTCACTGCTCTTAGATGAAGAAGCAAAACCAACACCAGCATGGCTTTGTCTGGCACCAGCTCCCACTGATCCATATGCCTGGGGCACCCTGGGTCATTAAATGATTTGACGCTCAGCCCTGCCTTGGAGGACCGCATGGTCTAGCCCTGCCTGCCCTCATCCTCCCCACCTTGCACCATGCCCCCAAAGCCTTGGCCTATGCTGTTTTCTTCTTCTGGACCCTCCCCTCTCTCTTCTTTGTCTGGTTAGTGACTTTTCATCCTTCAGATCCCCGCTCCAGCATGACCTCTTCATGGCAGCCTTTGCTGACCTCTCTAACTAGATCCAATCTCCCAGCTCACTCTCTCGGCATGCTGTGCCTGTTTTGAGGGTGTTCTCTTACTATTGCCTGTGTGACACTTTGATTGACAGCCATCTACCCACTGGACTCTTGAGAGCCTTGAAGGCAAAGAACGAATCTGTTTTGCTTAACACTGTGTTCTCAGGCCCACCATGTAGCAGGCCATCAGTGGATATTTGTAAACGAGTGAACTGACAGAATGTCAGAGGTGGACATTCACCTGACAGATGAGGTCACCTCCACATGTCAACTCAGCTGTAAGCTGACTGGGTGCAGGACGTATGCTGGCCCCAAAGGAGATGGCATCTCCTGTGACAGCCCCACAGAGTTTCCAGGGTTCCTGCAAGGACCCTGTCCGGTTACAAGATACCTCCCTGAGGAAGCCCAAAGCCACAGCTCAGTGGGTAGTTAAGAGGTCATGCAGAGAATGCCCAGTCCAGATGCAATTTACCAAGCAGGGGTCAGCTTTACCATAAGTACTGTTGCCAGGAATCACCTGACATTCCACGTTCATGGAGTTTCCAGGGAAAAACCAAAGTTGACTGAACTGAGCCAGTTTCTGACCCTGAAGGGGAGGGGCTGTGTTAACTCTTGGCTCACACAGTCCCTGAGCTAAGTGCTTTACGGGCATTGTCCCACGTAGACTGCCTTGTTGAAGTTGTTGAAGGAACCCCTTTTACAGACAGGACACCAATGCATGGCTGGTCACCTGCTTGTCTAAGGTCCCATGACGGTGAAAGCCTCCCATAAGCCTGGCTTCCTATCACCATTGCCCATGGCTTTGGAGACCATCCCCTAGGAAGGCTGATGAGATCTGTGACAAGAACCAAATGGGCCAGCAAAGGGGGCAAAAGAGCAATGGGAGGAAAGGGGAAAAAGTAGGACTGGGGGAGTGAGTAAGAGAAAATTTGAGAGAAAGGGAGAAGAGTGCCAAAGACACCAGGCCGGCCGGGGGATGTGGCTGAGGAAGCTCACCTCAGGCTTGGTCACAGGCACCTCGGTGAGGAGAGCTCTCAGGTCCGCCCCTGCGTTCTGACTGCTCCTAAGCACGCTCACAGCTTTCCTGGGGAAAGCTTTCCTGAGCCTGTCACCCCCGGTAGACTAAGTTTCTTGCTCGTCCTGCTCTATGTTGCCCCAACTCCTGCTCTTGCCCCTCTGAGCCCTGTCTGCCTTGTCCACTCCAATGGTCTGCTCCGTGTCTCTCTGTCCTGCAAGGTGGCACATTCTACAACACCAGGGATGGCACCTGTCTCACTCATCAGTGCACCGCCTGTGCTCAGCACAGTAGGAAGAGCTCGGTAAGTCTGTGTTGACTGCATGAAGTTTCAGATAGCGACAGAGCCAAATTCAGCACCCTCCAGGGGATACTGGTGACCTTGGGACTGATGTCTCGGCAGTGAGGTAGATGCCAGGTGGCACCAGGCTGAGTCAGCAAGCCTCTGGCATAGCACTATAGACTCTAGGGAAACAAACACACTGCTCCTTGGGCACAGATGTCCTGGTTGTTACCCACCTACCCTTTACTTCCAGCCCCTGCACTGAGACAGTGTGTGAGTGACAGACAGGCAGAAGGCACAGTTCAACCCAGTGGCCAACTGATCGGCTCCTCTGTGAACCCCAAGGAGCTGGGGCACCTGGGCTCTTTCAGTGTGAACTGGTTGCAGCATCCCCCCCGCCTGTGGCCCCCATTTAATAGCATAAGGTCTTATCACAGACCAATTTGCTTTTCAATTTCTAGAAATTCAATAACAACATTTCACTGCCCTGGGGAAGGGAAAATGGGATTAAAATGGCCAATTCTTCTTAATCTATTTTGGAGGAAAGAAATAAGGAATGACGCAGGCCCAAGCCAAAGGGGTTTAATACTTATGTTCCCCTCAGGCCAACTGTCTCCCACCCCAAGGCCGTTATCTGCCTTGCTCCCCACCCATCAGTCTCAGGATCACAGAGCCATTACCTGTCCCCCATAAACCACCCTGGCTCACAGTCGGGGACTTCCTGGCTGCTCTTTCTTCTGCATGGATCTTAGTGCTTCATCTTCCTCCAATCCCACAACTTTCTTATTTTTCCTGATAAAGCCTCCATTAAAACACATCTCAAAAATGCCACTTCTGTTCCTCTTCCCTCAATTTTCTCGATACTGTTCGTGACAGCCTTATGTAGTAGTACTAATAATAAAACATTTAAAATAACATTAATATCAAGTGGTCACTAATGCAAGGCCCTGTCCTACAAGCTGTACACACTCTCAATCTTCACCCATGCACCTGGGACAAGAATTCTTACTACCCCATTTTACAGACTGGGTCACAGAGGCTTAGCAGCATTATTTACTTGCCCAAAGAGACACTACAGCCAGGCGCAGAGCTGGGACATAGACCTGGGCAGTCTGACAACAGAGCCTACCACTACGGCCGCCCTCTCCTCCTGGGCTGCCTGTGCTGGCTGAACCTGTCTCAGAGCACACCTTCTTGGACAGTCAGGGGGCCCCAGAGTCCCTGGCACAGCCCCTGCCCAAGAGGGTGCTTGACAAATGTCTACCAAGTAAACAAATGATCCAACAATCAAAACCTCGCTCCAGAGAACTTCACCCACTTACTGGATTCCCATCACTCTCTCTACAAAGTCAGGAGGAAAGTAGTAAAATAGGAGGGTCTAAAGCCCCTTCAGGGCTCAAGGTTAGCTCCAAGCAGGGAGAAGTTAGAAGGAAGGCCATCTTCTATAAGAGGTTCTCAACCTTTTTGGCACCAGGGACCAGTTTCATGGAAGACAATTTTACCATGGACTGTGACAGGCATCAGGGGAAATCTGACAAGAGGCAGAGCTCGCTGGTGATGGGAGCAATGGGGAATGGCTGTAAATACAGATGAAGCTTCACTGGCTTACCACTGCTCACCTCCTGCTGTGCAGCCCAGTTCCTAACATGCCACAGACTGGTACAGGTCCACAGCCCGGGAGTTGGGGACCATACTCTAGAGAGGAGATTGAGCTCTGTGCTAGCACATTTTTCTGGGGACTTAAGGGAGCTCATACCACACCCTACAGCCTCATAGCTCTGTACCCACCCTCCCTTCTCCCCACTGTCACTGTCACCCTGAAGCCCCCACCCCTGTTTACTGGCTCCATAGATCTGCCTGCTACATTTCTCCAGCCTTTACCCTTCACTCCTTCTGCTCCGAGACAGAGGCTTTCCCATCTGCAACCCTCCATCTCCCCTCTAGCCAGAGCATCCAGAGGGAATGTCAGTCTCATGTAAATGCTGGGCTCTAATGCAGTGGTTCCCAACTTGGGGGTGATTAAGTTTCCCAGGGACACCTGAGTAACATCTCAGACCTTGGTTGTCGTAACTGAGAGGGTGCTACTGGCATCTAGTGACCGGTAGAGGCCGGGCATGCTGATAAACACAATGCACAGGACAGCCTCTGGCAGCAAATATATGCCACCGTTGAGAAACTCTGGTCTAATGTGTTGTTTCCCGGTCCTCAGGCCAAGGACTCTTCACCAGACCATCAGGGACAAACTACCCCAAGAGTTTTTATTTTTATTTATTAATTAATTTTTTAATTTTTTTGAGACAGAATCTTACTTTGTCTCCCCTGGTAGAGTGCCATGATGTCATAGCTCATAGCAACCTCAGACTCCTGGGCTCAAGGGATTCTCTTGCCTTAGCCTGAGTAGCAGGGATTACAGGTGCCCGCCACAATGCTCAAATATTTTTAGAGGCAGGATCTCACTCTAGCTCAGGCTGGTTTCAAACTCATATGCTCAGGCAATCCCCCTGCCTTAGCCTCTCATAGGGCTAATATTATAGGTGTGAGCCACCACACCTAGTCCTACTCACAAGGGTTTTTAAAAAATGCCCAGCACTTTTTTAAAAAACAGCAAATGCTCAGTAGGAGCATGTGGTCCAAAATGCTAAAGACCACACACCTAGTCCATTGGCCAATGTCAAGGAAAATGGAGTTCTGAAGCTACTTACCAACTTTCTAGAGCTCTGGCCAAGACAAGAGAGATAAGGCTTCCATGAATTAAGCATAAATGTTGCTGAGGAGGATTGCTCACTGTTCCTCAGAGCCTATAGGAAGTGAGCACTGGCCCACTAAGTGAGCACTGGCACAGCTATGAGATGTGACACTGAGGTTGCTGACTATAGCCACAACCCCTGCAAACCATAAATCAGTAGAGGGCCGTGGCATCACAGCTCACAGCATCCTCCAGCTTTTGTGCTTGGGTGATTCTTTTGCCTCAGCCTCTTGAGTAGCTGGGACTACAGGTGCCCTCCACAGCACTTGGCTATTTTTTGTTGTTGTTCTTGCAGTTTGGCCAGGGCCAGGTTCGAACCGGCCACCACTGTTATATCAGGCCGGCGCCCTACTCACTGAGACACAGGCACCACCCTTCCTATTATATCTTAAGCTCCCCAAGGGTTGAAGTTGTACATCTTTTTGTTCTTGATATAATATGAATATATAATTTTTGTTTGTTTTTTCAAGACAGGGTCTTGCTCAGTTGCTCAAGCTGGAGTGCTTACTGCAGCCTCAAACTCTTGGGCTCAAGTGATCCTCCTGCCTCAGCCATCCAGGTAACAGGGACAACCGGCACATGCCACCAAGCCCAGCTAAATTTCTATTTTTTTTGTAGAAACAGGGTCTCACTATGCTGGTCTTGAACACCTGGTCTCAAGTGATCCTTCCACCTTGGCTCCCAAAGTGTTTAGGTTACAGGTGTGAGTCACGGTGCCCTGACACAAATATATAATTCTAACTGCTCTTCTGTGAAAGTTTTTTTTTTTTTTTGAAAGCTTATGAATCAATTTTTATCCCCCTCCCTTTTTTTTTTTTTTTTTTTTTTTGAGATAGAGGCTCACTCTGTTGTTCCTGGACAGAGTGCCCTGGAGTCAAAGCTCACAGCAATCTCAAACCCTTGGGCTCTAGTGATCCTCCTTCTTCAGCCTCCTGAGTAGCTGGGACTATAGGCACTCACCACAACAGGTAGCTAATTTTTTTTTTTTTTTTAGTAGAGATAGGGGTCTCCCTCTTGCTCAGGCTGGTCTCAAACTCCTGAGCTCAGACAATCCACCCTTGGCCTCTGGGATTACAGGCATGAGCCACCACATCCTGCCAATTTTTGTCACTTTTTATGAGAACTAATCTCCAAGACTGATTTTGCTTTCTGCTCTAACAGAAGGCAGCTCCTTGGTTCTTGAGATTCTTTTGACAGTCCAATAAATACACTATAATTTTTAATTTGGAAAAAACTTTAAAATAGAGTAGATATATCTGCAGTCCTCTATATACACTTTCTTTTTTTCAGATTAATATGAAGGTACAAAGTTTTAAGTTACATTGTTTTCATTTCCAAGGTAAAGTTCAAGTTGTACTTGAGTCCTTCACTCAGGGGCTGTGCTGAACACCCTCACGTTGTGCACATTAGGTGAGACCCCGCCAATCTCCCTCCCATCTCCCCCTTCCCTCTCCGGCTCTCCCCTCCCCCTCGATAGACTACTTGCGTTTTTTTCTTTCATGTGGGCATATAGTTGTTTATATATTGGTTTCATAATAATATTGAGTATGTTGGGTACTTTTCTCCCCATTCCTCAACTACTTATTAAGAAGAATGTGTTACGGCTTGGTGCCTGTAGCTCAAGTGGCTAGGCACTGGCCACATACACCAGAGCTAGTGGGTTCGAATCCAGCCTGGGCCTGACAAACAACAATGACAACAACAACCAAAAAATAGCCAGGTGTTGTGGCAGGTGCCTGTAGTCCCAACTACTTGGGAGGCTGAAACAAGAGAATCACTTAAGCCCATGAGCTGGAGGTTACTATGATCTGTGACGCCACGGCACTCTACCCAGGGCGACAGCTTGAGACTGTCTCAAAAAAGAAGAAGAAGAATGTGTTTCAACTCTATCCAAGTAAACACAAAAGTTGTAAAGTCTCCATCTTTTCTTCTGGCTGAACAACACTCCATGGTATACATATGCCACAGTTTGTTAATTGATTCACGGGTTGATTTGGTACTTGGGTTGCTTCCACATCTTGGCAGTTATGAATTGAGCTGCAATCAACATTCTGGTGCAAATGTCCTTGTGGTAAAATGATTTTTGTTCTTTTGGGTAGATACCTAGTAATGGGATTGCGGGGTCAAACGGAAGGTCTACTTGTAGAAGGTTGACTTTTAGTTCTTTGAGAATTCTCTATTCTTTTTCCATAGAGGTTGTATTTGTAATCCCACCAGCACTATACACTTTCTTGATATAATCCTTTCCCTCTTTTCCCAAAGGCACTACTATCCTGAATTTATTGTTTATCATTCGTACCATGTTTCAATTAACTATGTAAGCCATGCACAGACAGAAAAAAAAAATTGTGTTTACACCTGTTAAAACATTATATAAATGGAATCACATATTCCACTGTGACTGTTTCTAGCCAATCTTGTTTTTGAAATTTGATCCACGCTGATACTTGTCTTTCTAAAACATTGAAATCACTATGAGACTCACAATGAATATATCACAATTAATCATTCTATTGATAAACTGATTTTCTTCACAATTTTTCCCTGTTACACACAAGGATGAACATTATTATACACATCTCCTTGTGCACATTTGAGACTTTCTCTAGGGAATAACCTCATATGGAACTGCTGGATCACAGTGTATGGAGTTTTCCACCAGACAATGAAAAACCACTTGCTAGAGAGGTTTGGTTACACAATTTATATTCCCTTCCTGCAAATGTAAGAGTTTCAACACTTGCTATTCTTGCAAAACTGGTAAGACTCAGAGTTTTAAATTTTTGCCAGTAAAACGGGCAGGAAGTAATAACCCATATTTGCTTTAATTTGCATTTCCTCAATTACAAGTGAAGTTAAGAAACTTTCTATGCCTACTGGTCATTCAGGCCACTTAACTGGCCTGTTTATATTCCTCTATTAGGTTATTTATCTTTTTCTTAGTGATTTTTGGGAAATCTTTGCAGGTATAAATCCTTTGTTGGACATATACATTGCAAATATCTTTCTCTAATATAAACTCTTTTAACTTGATCTACAGTGCCTTTTTTTGTAAAGAAGTTTTAAATTATATATAGACAAATATATTGATATCCTACAGCTTTTAAAAATTATCTTGTTGAGGAAATTCTGGTCACATATTTTCTTACAAAAGTTTTTAACTTTTTCTTTTTCACTACTAACTAAGTTTCAGTTCATCTGGAATCGATCTTTATGTAAGATGTGAGTGAGGGATTCAATTTTATTCTATTTTGTATGGATCCCAATTGTCCAGTAACATTGACCATATCCTTTCCCACTGATCTGCAGTACTACCTGTCACATATAAAGTTTCCAACATGTGTAGACATTACTTTCAGCTCTCTTCTATTCCACTGACCTACTGCCTAACCAAGTGTATTGATAATAATCATAATATTAATTCCCATAGCTTTATAATAAACCCTAACATTCTTAAAATTTGTCTTGGCTGTTTTTAAAATATAGAGTTCATGATAGCTTGTCAACTTCCACAAAAAGCCATATTTGAATTTTAATTGGAATTTCACTGAATTCATAAAATTTACTTGGGTAGAAGCAACATCTTTATATTAGGTTTTCTCTGCATGAACACAATCTCATTTCTCCACATCTTCTTAAATGTCTTTTTATGATATGTTGTAAATTTCTCCAAAAAGATCTTACATGTGTTTTGTTTTACTTATTCCTTATCCAGGCTTGTTTCTTTTTTTTTTTTCTGATGGTGATATTTGTGAATTTTTTGTAAATCTAATTTGTAAATTAGATTTTCTATTGGTTGTTAATAGTGTATAGGAACACTTCTAACTTTCCACACTGATCTCAGAACTACTGACCTTCCTGCACCCAAAAGCAGTTGGAATCTCTAATCCATTACACACAGGGGTGTCCAACCTGAGGCCTGAGAACCGCATATAGATCATGGTAACACTGTTTTGTTTACTTGTGATGCTAGATGTCACAAAAATTATGCATGGACTTTTTCTGCTCATCAGATTTCGTTAGTGTTTTTGTATTTAATGTGTGGTCCAAGACAACTCTTCTTCCTCCAACACATGGCACAGAAGAAAAAAATTAAACACCCCTGCAGGAGCAGCAAACTCAAAAGGTAATGTGCAATAGGATTCCATTTATACACTGTTCTGAGAAAGGGGAATTTATAGAGACAAAAATCAGGTCAGTAGTTGTCAGTGCTAGAGGCGGTGGGAGGTGTTGACTACAGAGGATTGTGAAGGGCTTTGAGGAATTCTGCATCTTGGCTGTGGTGCAGATTATGCACCAAATCCAAGCTGTTTTTCTTTGTCAAAACTCAGAATTAAAACTCATATGACAAGGAGTTGAATTTTATCAACAGTTCAACAAAAGCATTGGGAGGAATTCACACTCAAAAGCAAACTGCGTTGTATGTCTCCGAAAATTGATAAGTTGACCTAAGCATCATTCTCCAAGCTCTGAGACAACCAGTGCCTTCCTGATGATGTCAGATGGTCCGTGTGTGATAAAACAAGGATTCACAAAACCATAATGCACCCACTGACAATGTTAGGCCTAAAAGGACTGGGTTCTAAGTCCTTAGAGTCCAGAGTTCCTTAGGAACTCTGACCTTTATCCTGCTGCTCCAGGGAACATTCTCACTCACAATGGTTTTCCAGAAGCTTAAGCTGTGCAGAATCACTCAGTCTGGGAACATAGCTCAGGCTCTCTTGGCACAGCAAACCCCCTGGGATTTGGCTGCTATGGGCCCTAACTCTGAGGCTTCTACTTACCCACTGTAATTTTCTCATAGGCTACAGGGGAAAAAATGGGAAAACAGCCGGAACTGTTTGTCCTGCTGGGCATTTTGAATCCCTAGAGACTGTCCTGTTATAATTTATAAGCTACTATTCATTCAATGAGTGCTCACTATGCACATGGGATGGTATAAACTTATCTATAAACATTATCACTTTTAACCTTCATATGATACCAGCATTATCATTTTCCTCACAATAATGAAAAAACTGAGTTTAGTGAAATAAAATGGAGTTTCACAATTAGTAAGAGAAGGAGGCCAGACTAGAACCCAAGTCTCTCTGACCTCCATACCTATCTCCTCGCTGCCATGATACACTGCCTTCCAGACTGTGTAGTTCATGGCTTAGAGCCTGCAGGTGGTCCCTGAATGAATGAAAAAGTGAATGAGGATTAGCAGAGAGGGAGGGAGAATTCTGTCTGCCAAACAGAATTCCACTCTGGCCCTGCACTAAGGGTTCCCAGAGCACAAACTGCTCACAGAAATGAGGTTCTCTCTCTGTGTGAGCTGATCTTCGCAGAACAATGAGGGAACATATCCTTCTCCCTCATCCTGGTGTGTGATTCTGTGGGTCTCTGTCTGGAGGGTCTTTCTTTTCCCAGTTTGTTTCAGATCCCTTTCCTCTCTGTAGATCCCGGGCAGTAAACACACACACACCATGATTCTTCCTGAGGTAACCCCCTCACAAACATCTCATTTGCTTATTTGCTCATCTGATTTGCACTGCATCCCCTCTGAGATAACAGAGGTTACTTTTCCAGTTTACAAAAGAAAAAACTGAGTCTCACTCAGAGTGGTTCAGGGATCTGCCAAAGCCTCTCTCTAGCCAGGCCTCCTGTCTCTAAGTCCACAACTGTTCTCCAGTCCATACTGCCTCCCTTAGCATGGAGAGGGGATTTTACTGATTATTTAAAGCTGTATGTAGTAGGTGCTGCAAAAACCCCAATTTAAATGCTCCCAAACCCAACTTAGGAAAGCACAAAACAGAAAGTCTGATGCAAGCAGGAACAAACCTTCTATAAATTTTAATTCATGCTGTTATACTCTACAATCCAACCCACTCAAATCCTGCTCAAATGTCAGTTTGAATCTTTTTTTGTTTTTATTTTTGAGTCTTAATTGTAGAGATAGATTTCTATTCTTAAGAAACCCAGCTTTATTGTGTGTGGTGGGAAGAGGCTGGGCATTGACGCCAGAGCTGAATCTGAATATAGCTCTATCACTGACTAGCTGTGGGATGGAGGCATGTTTCTTAATTACTCTGAACTGGTTTCCTTGTATACAGACCAAGAACACCTACGTTCAACAGCCACTATGCGGATTATACAACAGGACTATAGGTAAAGATTTAATATCCCTGGGATCCACTAGAGGAATGATGAGTATTAGTTCCCTTCCTTTCCTTTCTACAGAAATAGTAACTTGAAATACTCGTTCTTTTAATGCCCAAATATTTTTCATTCCATCATTAAATATGTGCTGAGCACCTACTGTGTGCCCTGGGTCATCTGGTAAAGATGGCAGCCAGCAAACAGACAATGCCACAAATAACTGATTACAGTAATAACAATAATTGCAGTGACTCCCGTTAAGTCTGTTTTGAAGAGAGAAGATTCCTTTACAATGAGTGCCCTGTGGTCACCCATCTCCCAGCTCAGGCCTCTCTTCAGATCTGAGATCCAGAGACCTGACCCCCAGCTACAGGGTCCTCTGCTAAAGGGTTATGATTTTCTCCTCCTGGGGGGCTTCCTCTAAAGCGTCCTATATGGTATACAGAGGGCGCCAATAAAAGTATACACATTTTAAGAAAGGCAAAAATTGTATTAAAATTGTAACAATATATATCAATAACAAAACATGAATACAAGTCACATTGAGCATTTCTTGTAATTGCAGAAGCCAAACTTGACTTATCACAAATTTAATCAGCTTTTTCCTTTCTTAAAATGTGTATTATGCATTTTTTGGAATCCTCTGTGTATTTGGGCAGAGGGAAGGACTGTCAGTCCTTCCGGTAAGTATCATGGAAGAGGGGGTGGGGATGAGTTTGAGGGGCTCTTTGAGCTGGGCATGTGGGAGTGGGTCAGCAGTATCTGTGGGTTTTATGGGGACTTGTCTACTCAGCTAGTGCCCCTCTTGGCTTCCACACAGAGGGGGAGGTGTCAACCTCTTCCAGAGCCCACCAGCTTTGAGGTCTGCTCATTGCTCATGTGCCAGTGTGGGAAAGGGTGTCAAGGCTCTATGGAAGATTATAGAACAGGATAAATCTTTGCTGATGTCCATCAGGGATTGTTCCAGGCGCTGAGCCCCACAGCAGTCAGATGAAGTGTCTATTATTATAGTCTCCCTCTTATATAAAAGGGACCTGGGACTTACGGAGGTTAAATTCATTCATTCATCTAACAGACATTTATTTAGTTGCTACTTTGTGTCAGATTCTGAGTCTAACGCTAGGTCAAAGAGCTACTAAGTAGATAAGCCAGATTCAAACAAATAGTCTACCTGGACTATTTCCAACTCAACTTGATACCCTGGGAAGGTTTCATCCTTAAAGGCTTCATCCTCAGGGCAATCATATCATGGCTGGGGTGCCAGGTGTATCAGAACAAGACAGGTGCCAGGGCAAAGCTGTGTGTGCTAACTGTGGAAGGAAAGAAATATGATGATGGGCCCAACTGCCTTCACCACGAAACTGTGAGGTCTTTGAGGGTGGAGATTGGGCCTTCCCCGCCTTAGTTTCTCCAGTTCTAGGCACAGACTGGGTGAGGCATACAACAACACAGATAAAATCCAAAGGCATGGGGTTAAGTGAAAGAAGCCAGACTCAAAAGACTACATATTGCTTGACTTTACGTACATGACATTCTGAAAAAGGAAAAACTATAGAGATCTGAAACACCTGAGTTGTTAAAGACTGGTGGGGGTGTGGGGAAAAGATGGCAATGTTGACTACAAAGGGGAATAGAGGAATTTTTGGAGATAATGAATCTGTTCTATATTTACACTGCGGTAGTGATTACATGTACAGAACTACCCAATAGAAAGGGTGAATTTCACTACATACAAATTATATCCAAAGTTTTTAAATGGGAAGAAAAACACTAGAGATCAAAATCAAAGAGTGAATATACGCATAAGTAGACTGACAGGGAAGCCAATGAAGCCAAAGCTTCTGGGCTATTCAGCGGCCTGAGCCCTGGAAGGAAACCTAGCAATGCATTCATCAAATTTTTGATGACTTTTTCTCAATAGGCCCCCCAACACCTTTGCCCAAAATTGTAAAAGCATCAAGCCTCATGAAACCTACATTGACCCTAAACACAAGTAAAAGAACAGAGCAAGAAAGGAAAAATGGAGGGTTCCCAAGGCATTGGACTCAAGTGTGATCCTAGAGAAATAAAGGCAAGACCTGATTCTGGCAGACAGAGGTAGAGGAGACACCCACAGAGAGGAGCTGGCATGGGAAACCAAGTGAATGTTTTCCAAGATTTCCAGGGACTGCACGAGCACCAGGAATTTAATGGTTCTACGTAATATATTCACCACCTTGGACACGGGTCATGGGATGATCTCCTCAACCACACCAAGCCATTCTAGGCAGACAGGGATTCTAGATGCTGGTAAACTTGTACAACGGGCATTTGTCATTCTTTTGGCTCCCAGCACAACAATGACCCCACCACCACCTTGTGCAGGGAAGTTTTCACCTTATCTAAAGCTGAAAATGGTTAATGATAACTCTTCCAGTCTCCCTTGCAGCAGGGATGTGAGCCTGCGGCTGAGGCTCTACCAGTCAGACACATCTACCCAGCTATAAAGCTAGGTCTTTCCAACCCTCTTACCCAATTATACTGAATCCTGCATCCCTCCTGTTTGAACAAAGACTGCCAAGTGAGGCTGTCTTATGTGCTGAGTTACTGATTTTCTCATCTGTTAAATCAGCCAGAATGGAGCTGAGCCTTAAAACTGGTTCTGTTTTAAAAAGATATTTGCATATCCATGTTCATAGCAGCATTATTCATTATAACCAAGAGACAAAAGCAACCCAAGTGTCCATCAAGAGATGGATTAAAATGTGATACATGAACATATATATACTTATACATATTATTCAGCCTTAAAAAGGAAGAAAATTCTGATGCTACAACATGGATGAACCATGAGGACGTTATGCTAAGTGAAATAAGCCAGTTGCAAAAAGACAAATACCTTATTGATTCCATTTGTGCACAGATTACTCTGGATAAGTCTATTACTTATGCAGATAAATTAAAAGCAGAAAAAAAGAAAGTAGAATGCTGATTGCCAGGTTCTTAGGAGAGAGGGAAACTGGGAGTTGATTAATGGGTTTAGAGTTTTAATTTTAGTTTCAGAAGATGAAAAATTTCTGGAGATTGGCTGTACAACAATGTGCATATACACTACTGGATATACACTGGTCCCCTTGGCCATCTGGTGACCTTAGTGATGTTGAGCAATGAGGTATGTAGCACTTTGTCTAGGATGAGTTCATGAACTTAACTGTCTGACCATGTGTGCGTGAGCATGCACGTGTGCATGTGTGTGTATTGATTTATTTCAGAAATACCAGAAAGGCTCAGGACCATTAACAATGTCACCTCAACCCAAAGGGGACTGTGGGGTCAGGGAAAAGTAAACTCTGTCTAGAACTGAGGCTATGTCTTACCTGTTCATAAAGAACAAAGATTGCCTGAAACAGTGATGTCTGGCTTAAGCTCAGAATGACATCCTGATTAGAACATAAAATGCCACTTTGAAAAAAGAAAAACAAGCTGGAGACCAGGCACAGTGGCTCACGCCTATAATTCCAACAGTCTGGAAGGCCAAGACACGATGATCACTTGAGACCAGCCTGAGCAAGAAAGAGATCCTGTCTCTACTAAAAATAGAAAAATTAGCTGGGTGTAGTAGTTAACACCTGTAGTCCCAGCTACTCAGAAGGCTGAGGCAGGATAATCACTTAAACTCAGGAGTTTGAGGTTGCTGTGAGCTATAATAATGCCAACAGGCACTCTACCTATTGACAAAATGAAGCTCTGTTACCCCCCACCCCCAAAAGCAAGCTAGGAAACAGCCAAGTTTCCATCAGTAATCAAAATTTAAATTCTGAGAGAAGAATTTCCAGCATGTGTGTCAATTATGATTGAGTTAGGACGTTTAGGGAACAAACACAGCTCATGGTACAGAAAAACGTCTTTGGCTGGAAGTTCTGGGACTTGCTCCTGAGCTGGCCAACCTGAGGAAGAGGGAAGCGAGACCTGAGGAACACACCATAGGCAACTCTCGTAGACCTGCCCTGCAGATGGTGGATGAAAGGCCACTGTTGGTTGTACAACCCCAATGGCCCAGCCACCATGCACAATAGAGGCCCCGCACAAGGAAGATAATGCTCCAGTTGGGAGAATAATGTTTTATTTTTGATGCTTTAAAGAGTAATCCTTGGTAATGTTCTAAATAGTATGTTACAATACTGCACAACAGTTAAAATATCGCAAACAGCTTGCTTTGTTTAGAAAACAAGAGTTATTCCCTCTCGATTACCTAGAATGAGAATTCCTCTTTAACAACTGTGCCATTTGCTTTAGCAGATCTGAAGGGGTGGATAAAACTAGGTCACTAAGCATGAGAAAAATTCCAAGAGAGACTAACAGAAAGAGCTGGCTTTGAGGATGGAGATATAAGAAATTGTATTTGCGGGCGGCACCTGTGGCTCAAAGGAGTAGGGAGCTGGCCCCATATGCCAGAGGTGGTGGGTTCAAACCCAGCCCTGGCCAAAAACTGCAAAAAAAAAAAAAGAAAGAAAGAAATTGTGTTTGCTTCAAAATGAAAAGAAGATGCATTCTTTCATTTGTAAGCCTCAAAAGGCCATGCTCAAGGGTGGCCCTAAGGGCCAGTCTAAGTGAGAAAGAAATATCCCATTATCCAGGGAACCAACACCAAGAAGGAAAGCTTCACATTTTAAAAAAAGAACATAACATCACATAGTAACCAAGGCCACTTACTGAGTGCTCACCCTGTGCTGTGCACAGCTTTCAGCAGTTCGCATGCATTTTCATGTACAAAAACTCTATGGAGCAGGCATGATTATAACGTCCATTTTGCAGACTGGAGATGTGATCAGAGAAGTTAAATAATTTGGGTAAGGTCACACATTGAGTCCTGACAAGGCTGGAACTAGAATGTGAGATTTCAGAGTTTGAGTATCAATCCAAGGATGTCACAACTGTTTTGATTAGGAAAAAATCACTAAAATATTTGAGCCAATGTTATTTGTATTACTATGACTCCTTAGCTTTGCTGAGGAAATCTTTTTAAGTTATCATGAGGATTGTTTTATTTAAAATGAGATAATTTAATACACAATCCCACTTAACAAAGCTCATGAGAATTAGAACACAAGTTGTTGGCCTGAACAATGGTAGCGCATGGTATGTAGTCCCAGGATGGCTGGGATTCAGGAGACTGAAGTAGGATGATCACTTGAGCCCAGAAGTTTGAGGCTATAGTGAACCATGATCATGCGATTACACTCTAGCCTGGGCAAAAGAGAAAGAAACCCCATTTTTAAAATAATAATAATAATAGAACATGAATTAGGGCTTGCGTCCATAGCTCAGCAGCCAGGGCACCAGCCACATACACCAGAGCTGGTGGGTTTGAATCCAGCCCGTGCCTGCCAAACAACAATGACAACAACCAAAAAGTAGCTGGGGGTTGTGGAGGGTGCCTGTAGTCCCAGCTACTTGGGAGGCTGAGGGAAGAGAATCACTTAAGCCCAAGAGCTTGAGGTTGCTATGAGCTGTGGCACCACCGCACTCTACCCAGGGCAACATAGTGAGACTCTGCCTCAAAAAAGAGAACATAAATTGGGTTCTGGTGCAAGTAAACAAAACAGTGAGGGACTGTGTTGATCCCTCTGTGCTCTGATCCATCTCTCTCCCCCAGGATCTCTCAAGGGAGCACCTGTCACATACCCGGCAGATGTGCAGACCCAGTGCCCTTTGTTGAGGGCCTACTCTGTGTGGGCACTGTGCTACAGACTACCCACTTGGTCCCTTTCCATTGTCACAGCGTCTGGAGGACTTCCCTGTCCACAGAGCTGGCTGGCACACCAAAATAGAGGGTGTGGCCTCTATTCAGCCTGGCTCTGAGGCCACTCAAGCCCCAAGCTACATCATGGAATGAGGAAGGCTTGACCTCAAAATCTTGAAGCTGGAGGACCTTGCTGCTAGTCGGTGCTGTGCTGCGTCCCAGACGTGGGTCCTTGGGCAAGTGCCCTGGAGACTCACTTGTTTTATTACCTCTATAAAATGGGATATCCCCACAGATGCTGGGGGGAGGGTCAAGTGGAATAATTTACAAGAGAATATTTTGAAAATGTAAATGCTACACAGACCGGCAAAATTATTTTTCCTATAGGGGAGGCTCTGAGAGAACAACCATGCACTACAGTGTCCCACAGCAGAATGGGTGACATAGGAGCCCCCATGGGAGTTTTTTGACCAGTTCTGGGGAGTTAAAAGTTCCTTGGCCATCAGCGGCAGGTAGGGAAGGGCATGCTCCCTTCTTAGGGTTGATTAGTTGGCTTGTTTGGGGAGTCCTGGAATTAGAGGCATGGGAGGGGTTTGGAGGCTGGCTACAGGTGCCTGGCCAGTGCCCAGGATAACAGCACTGGGTCCCCAGGAGTCCTGGCTCTAGGCTCAGCTCTGATCCCAACTGGCCAGGTAATCTTAAGACCATTTGCACTGCATCCCCAGACCTCAGTCTCTTCATTCTTTCATTCAGAAAACATGCAGCCCAGTGGGTGTCCAGGACTTCACACCAGCAGTGAACCAATGAGGAGAGCACCAGGTTGAGTTGTGGGGTACCCACCCCACACCCAAATCTAGCATTCTTTACTCCCTGTAATTGCAGTCTGACCCAGGTGCTGGCCTGGCCTCTGCGGACACTGCTGAACATGCACTGGCCCCTCTACACTCAGTCTGCATCCTGAGATAGTGTGAGGATGTTAGCAAACACCCAACAACAGGGAGGCAAAGCTGCTCAAGGCCATCGGGACAGTCCCCACAGTTGCCCCTCACCGTGGTATATTCCTGTACATTGCAGCAGGAAGTAGAGTAGTCAAAGGGGGATCACTTTTTGCTGTTTCCCTTTGTCACCAGCAGATGGGAATCCCGGGTCAGCAAGGAAGAGTGCTGACAGAGCTTTCCTTTGCATGCTGGAAAACAAAGAGTGGACAGACTGGGGAAGAAAACAGGAAAACAGGGGTGTGTTTTAACCTCTGCAGCTATGCACACAAGCAAGCAATGAGGCAAAGCTGGGATGATGAGAATGGACCTCATGCTTGATGGAGCGATTCCGGTGCTAAAAAAACTTCCGTGCCTCCCTCCCAATCACAGAAAGATGTCCAAACTGCTTATCCTGGCATCAAGGGCCTGTGCCATCTAGCCACAGCTACCCCACCAGCTTTATGGGCCTGCCCTCATTCCTGTGTCCACTCATGCGTTTCTGCCACTATGCTCACTCATCATTTTCTTGGCCTGGGTTGTTCTACCCCCATCTCTGTTTGCCAAAATCCTATGCATGTTTCTAAGACATTGGATTAGAATCCTCGGTACTACTGACATTTGAGTCCAGATAATTCCTTGTTATAAGGGGCTTTCCTGAACATTTCAGGATGTGAACCATCCCTGGACTCTACACAAAAGACGCCTCCACCCCAGGTATGACAACCAAGGAAATCTTCAGACACTGCCAAATGTTGCCTGTGGGCCCTGCGGCCTCTGCTTGAGAATCACTGTTTTATACCCAGATCCATGGCTACTCTTTTTGTGAAACTCTTTCCTGAGCTCCTTAGATAGTTATGTGTGTGCCTTCTCCACACTTTATAATATTCTATGAGTAGTTAAGACAGCCTGAAGAGCAGGGACCACGTTTGCTTATCGTACACAAAGCCTCAACACCATCCAGAGTAGATGATAAATATTGGCCTAATGAAACTAAACTATTGGGTTTAACTTGCTTACTGTTAACATAAACGTAACTCATGTATGCTTATTGTAGAAAAAAATTCAAACACACACACACACAAAAACCCAAAATGACAAGCATCCACAATCCCACTACCCAGCAATAACAGTAGTTAAAAGACTGGTATACTGAATAATCCCTCCAATGTAAGTGTACCAAAATACCTGTGAACATCCCTCCAAACTTCCTATACATGGGAAGCCAGGGGCAATATCTGCAGCAGAAGCAGCAACTCAGGGCCAGCCTGACACAGCCAGTGGGACCTTATAAGCTATCTGGTCCACCCCAGCAGATGCTGTTCTAGACTGTGCGAACCTCTGCACATGTAAGAACTTGTTATCACCTCAAGAAGTCTGGTCTACCCTGGATCACCTGAAGGAGTTCTTTGTTCTACTGACCTGAAATCTGTTACCTGGGAGCTTCTACTCTTGGTCCAGTTCGAACTCTACCTCTTTGGCCAAACTGGTCTACTTTCTCTCTACACTTCCCATTGCCAGGTCCAAGCCTCACTCCCTCTGAGAATGAGGCCTCTCATGACTGGGGTGGGCCACAGCAGCCAGGCTCTGCACAACTGTCCCAGCCCTGAACAGTCAGACTCTGTCTCCCAGGAATTAGCGTTGGAACTGAGAAACCTGAGTGAGTAGTCCCTGCTGGACAACCAAACTAAGGGGATATGAACTCAAGAGTGGGGACTGCCACTGTGCTTGGCCCTATACGTCAATATACGTGAAAAGTAGAAATCTGGAGAGAGCACACGTCAGAGAGAGCGCCAGACATACATACACACACGCAGGGGGGCAAAGAAAATGTGGCCATGAGAGTCGAGAAGGAAGACCAGGGCCTAGGGCAGAGAGAGGAAGTGAGATCGGCAGGTTTTCCAATAGCCTTGCAGCCTGAGGCCTAGGACTCCATGGAGTCTAGTTGCCTCCTTACAAGGAATAATTCTTTTTGGCTAGTACTAAGCCTAGTTGTTTTTATCTATCTTGGTTCATGCAACTAAAAACAGAAGAGATCTCAACTAAGACATAAAACCTTGAGATTTCTGACAATGGATGCTTAAAACCCAGGTTCCCGTAAGCCTCCTCTCCAAACTGAACTCATATCCACTGGGGCTGACAGAGTCCTGGAAATCTGGAAGATTATGCATCTACGTACACAAAGCCTTTCGCACATTAGGTTACCACTGATGAACCCAAATTACACTGGCACCAAGAGCCGAGGATCCGATTCAGAAGCTGATGGAGGCAGAAATCCAATTCAGCAGCATCCAGGTATGAATAAGGTGACCACCAAAAACGTATGTTAGCATAAGAAGTCACATTGCCCCCAATTAATGCAAACACCCACGGTGCAGATCTGAGACCAGAGAAACCGGGAGCTGTCCAACATCTCCATCCCACTGTCTTTGAAGTTTTTCCTTGGAGCCGGCTTGAAGCACTTCTCAGAGCACCAGCAGAAAACACAGCAGGTTTTTCCAGGGGCAGATAATCCTTACTTCCCTAGAAGCAGGTAAAAGAAGCTGGCTTGTGATGTCCTCCTGCCAGAGTCAGGAGCAAATCAACTCCTTGGCTACTGAGCTTTGGAATCTGATATAAATCATCTCATGTCTACCACTTATTGCTGGCTTTATGACTCTGATTAAGTTATGGCGCTTCCTTAAGATTCAATCTCTTCATCTATAAAATAAGTAACAACAATTCCCATTTTAAGGATTAAATGAAACAAGAGAGTTTTAAACAGGCCAAGTTGATTATACCAGAGATATTATCCTGTACTTTGCCATGAATGTGCCCCCATGTATAATGCACGCCCATGTTTTTGGCCCAAACTTCCAAGAAAATGCTCCTCAAGAAAATGGCTAGCTCTCGGCCAGGAGAGACACATCTGGGGAGGGCTAATACTGCCCGGTAAATGTGCAGATTACAACTGCCCTCTTGCAGCAGCCTGCTCTGTGAAGGCTGCTCCTTCCTTCTCTCCCAGGAACCCGTCCCTCCCTGCCACATTTGGGGTAGCAGCAGAGATGACCATGAGTGTGGCCAGGAGAAGCAGCCAGCTGGGTCTCTGGGGCCAGCACAGGGTTCCTAGTTCTCTCCATCAAGCCAGGCTTTAGGCCTCAGCCCTTGTTTTGCACAATGGTGGCCTACCTCTCCAGCCCCATCACTGTCACCACCCCTGATTGCAGTGCTCAGCAGAGGCTTCTCTGAATCTCGCCCCCACTGAATCTTGGATCCTCGTGGACTGAATCCCTGTGCACCTGGTGGGCCCAGGTGGGAGGGTGGGAGGCCCCAGAAGGTGCACTGGGTTCCCCTCCTTCTAAGCCATACTACCCATGTATAATATTCAATCTTATTTTTCCCTCAAAAATTTGGGCAAAAAAGAATGCATTATACACAGCAAAATACGGTAGTTTTCTATCTACCATAATGCTTACGTTGATCTATTTTTCATTTTTATTTAGTTACTTTTTTAGAGATAAGGTTTCACTCTGTCATTCAGGCTGGAGTAAAGTGGTGTGATCATAGCTCACTGCCGCTTCTAACTCCTGGGCTCAAGCAAAGTGATCTTCCTGCCTTGACCTCCAAAAATGCTAGGATTGCAGGCATGAGCCAGCATGCTTGGTCCATATTAAACACTTTATTTTTTAAATTTACTAAGAGACAATGGAATATCAATTTTAAAACATAATCATGAGAGATCATCCTCACTATATACAATCAGTTGAAAAATAAAAACTTGATTAGGGCTCATTTTAATAGCCTCAATCCCACAAATATCCATGTCATTAGAAATAATTAAGAGTGCCCGAGGCAGGTGGATCACCTGAGCTCAGCGGAGTTCGAGACTAGGGGAAGAGCAGCATGAGGCGGAGTGAGCCAGAGTGAGACCCCATCTCTACAAAAAAAAAAAAAAGCCGGACGTTGTGGTGAGTGCCTGTAATCCCAGCTACTTGGGGGGCAAGAGGGCAAGAGAACTGCTAAAGGAAAAAAGAAAAAAAATTAAAAAAAGAAATAAGCAAGAGTATACTTAATATTTCAACAGATGTGCATGTCCAAAAGGCTGCAAGTTTGGTTCCCAGGCAGTTCCCATTCCCCATAGGCAGATGACTAACCTCTCAGAACCCACATTTGTTACTGAGTTTAACTGAAGGCTGGTACAGATAAATGCCCAGTCGTGATCTCCCCCCACCCTGACAAGCAACAAATGTTTTATAGACACTCCCTTTTCCTTTAATTCCCAGCAGGCCTTATAAAGCCAGCATAGCTTCCTGAAGCTTGAGTTCCTCGTTAATGGACTTGCAGCTAATGGAGTGTTGCCTGGAGCCTATGCCCAAAGGTCAGCAAGCAGCTTCCTTCCCTCCTCTGTTCCAGAATATGAGGCTGTCTCTCTATGAGGCTCTCAGGTCCCAGAGTCCCGCCTGGGAAGGAGCACTGGGCTGATAACGCTGGCCCTTGCCACTGAGGGCCAATCTTCTAGCCCCTCAGGCTGCAGCAAGACAGGTTTTTCTCCAAGACCTGGCTCCTATCACAAGAAAAGCTGCCATTTCCTCCAAATTGAAACCACAGACAATTAGGCTATTGGTGCTTTTCTTTTTTTTTTTATTTCTATCTTTTTTTAAGAATTCACAAACCCAACCATTTAAAACTGCAGATGGGAGCACAGACTGGCACAATCTTTCTGGAAGGCAAGTTGCCATTATTTCTCAAACCTTAACAATGTTGCTATCCTCTGACCCTGTAATTGTACTGCTGGGAATCTATCCAGAGGAAATCATCAGAAGCAAATGAAGATTAAGGCATAAATATGTTCTAAGGCATTTTTATGTCCAAAATTAAAAATAATATAAACATCCAACAATGAACAGGGAACTGGCTATACAATATTAATAGGTCATGAAAATCTTATCTTAGAAATCTTGTGAACAATAGAAAATATTAATATGTTAATGTTAAGTGGAAAAGCAAGATACACAATAACTTCTACTATATAATATTTCTGTATTCAAAAAAACCTTAAGGGCCTCTCTAAAAATATGTCTCTGGGTAATGGAATTATGAGTTATTTTTCTTGTCTTCCTCATTGTTTCCTTTCTTTCCCCCATCTTGTTGACCACAGCAGCACTGGATCCTTGATCCACTGATGTCATGATACAAAAATGAGTGGGACAGTCCTGGACCATACCAAGTTCAAGTCTATCTGAATAACCCAGACAGACCAGCATTCATAATAAACTCTCTATGGGCCAAGGCTGAGCTTCTAAATCTGCAACTTCTCTAGGCAAGGGATACTTTAGCAGATCTTGAAAGATGAGCAGGGGGTTGGTAGATCCAGGAGGAAGGGGTGGGGGAGGCATTCCATGAAGAAAGAACAGCATGAGCAAACCCAGAGCCATGAGACAGCGTCATGGGTTTGAGGCTGCAAAAGGTTCAGTGCAGCTGAGTCAGGCAGAAAATAGGCTGAGGGGCGCTGTCACTCCCCAGAGCACACCTGCCAGCATCCACCCAAAGGAGAGGAGGAGGGCAAACTGAAGAGGAAGGTAGTTGAAAATATGAAGTGGAACATAGTAGCTATGCTAAACTTATATATGACTGAATGGCTAAATGAATGAAGAGATGAACATGTGAATGAATAGGTCGGGTACAAAGAGGTGAGAGAAGCAGTTTACAACCAAGACTGTGAGAGCCATGGATCGAAGTTCCCCGCTAAGGAAGATGGGTAAAGATCCATTCACACATATGCTCTTATGGTCTCCCCGGATCCACAAGTATGCCAGAAAAAAAGGAACAGTTCTTGTAAAAACCATTAGCAACCAAGCCCTAAATTTTACAGCAAAAAAAGATGACTGTACCCAAATTCGCCACTGCATTAACCAGATGAAGAAGATGAGTCTACTCTGGCTGAGAGGAAGGAACACTGGGTTACTGCCAGGCTCAGGTGCCCAAACTTTTTTGTTTTACTTGCAGTCATAGACTTCCAGGGTCCTAAAGGTCTTAAGGTCTGGTGGGACCTTACAGGTTATCTACCCACCTCCAGAAAGAACAAGGCAATGTTTCAATCCTCTCT
Source organism: Galago senegalensis (assembly GCA_963575145.1). Lineage (NCBI taxonomy): Eukaryota > Metazoa > Chordata > Mammalia > Primates > Galagidae > Galago > Galago senegalensis. The sequence goes on from CAUYTI010148539.1 coordinate 36,120, forward strand.
GCACCAGCAAGCTCCTTCCCAACCACAGAGTTTCTAATAATCAGCGCACACAAACCCACAGTGGGTCACTTTTACCCTCCTCTAGAAGTAGACATCTATGGGCAAAGTCAAGTGTTTTTGTTTTTCCTTTTTAAGCTCATCATTGGTACCTAGAACAGGTACCTTGTTAGAAGTTGAAAAATCCTGTCCAATGAACTAAAGGTGTGGCAGAGAGAAACAGATGAACAGAGAGACACAGAAGCTATCTGGGGTTTTGCTTAGCACTCAGTTTCAGTCCCTCAGGAAGCCCAAAGGGACCCTCCGCACTCATGCTCCAGGGGCTGCCCCGGTATCCTTCCCATCAATGTTCTCTTTTGCTTAAGTTGGTGTGAATCAGGTTTTCACTACCTGCAACTGAAGGAATCTAAGACACACCCAAGATTTCTGCAGGCTCTATGCCTTTCTTCCTACCCACTTTCACCCTCTGAGCACCTGCACCATCTCTTCTGAACCTGTGGGACAGACTCAGTACCCACATCAGCCCAGGTGCTCTCTTACCTGAACTCCAGGTCCCAACAGCCGACAGGGGTATCCAACCTTTTTTTTCTGTGCCACACATTGGAAGAAGAGTTGTCTTGGGACACACATTAAATACACAAACACTAATGAAAGCTAATTAGCAAACGAAACAGTCCGTGCATACTTTTCATGATATCCACTACCATGGATAGAGAAGCAAAAAGTCTAATAATCCTAGCATTCTAGGAGGTCTAGGTGGGAGGATCAGTTGAGCTCAGGGGTTTAAGACCAGCCTGAGTAAATGTGAGACCCCAGCTCTACTAAAAATAGAAGAATTAGCTGAGCCTTGGGGCTGGCAATTAGCTGCAGTCCCAGTTACTCAGAAGGCTGAAGCAGGAGAATCACTTGAACTCAGGAGTCTGGAGTTGCTGTGAGGTAGACTGACACCATGACACTCTAGCCTGGGTGATGGAGTGAGATTCTGTTTTTATTGTTGTTGTTGTTTGTTTGTTTTTAAAAGTCCTGACAAAATCAGCAGGTAGCCCACAGGCCATAGGTTGGACACTCCTGCATGTAGGGTATTTCCTCTGGATCACAAAGCCTCAATTTACACTAATTTCCCATTTCAAGGGCTCTCCACGTTGAGAGGCTTGAGAGTCAGCAGGGAGTATCTGATTCAGCAGGTCTGGGGCAGGGTCTGGGAGTTTGCATTTCTAACAGGTGCCCACTTTGAAGCCCCCAGCCCGGCCATCCGTGGTGCTGCCATCTGCCCCTGGTTCTGGTTTGTCTCCTCTTTCTCCCCCTTGGCTTCCCCACCAAGCGTTGGACTTTTTCTCTGCAGGCACGTTTCTACCCAGCCCTTTCTTATTCCTCTTACAACTCCAGCCCTCCTTATTTCATACCTGGAGAACTATGAGAACCTTCTAACCAGTTTTCCTTTGCTTTGCAGACCCCCTTTTGGCCCACCTTGCACCTTACTCCCAGATTGCTCGGCCTGAAGGACATTCTCTTCAGGCCACTCTCCTGTTCAGAACTTCTGGCTACTATAGAAAAGGCTGCTAAGAATATTGGAGTAAAGTCTTTGTGTGGACATATGTTTTCATTTCGCTTGGATAATTCCACTTAAGAGTCGAATTGCTATGCCAGATAATAAGCATATATTTAACTCAATTTCAGAAACTGCCAAACTGTTTTGTAAAGTAGCTGTACCATTTTGCATTCCTTCTCTGCTCATAACCTTTGAATGAGTATTAAAAATTTTCCAGACTCCTGGGCTTGACTTTCCAGGATCTTACAGTCTGGGCCATACCCGCCTGTCTAGCCAAATCCAACACACCACCAGAGTCTAACTCAGTCTTCATTATATTCACCCTCTGTCCTTGCTCCCCCTTAGTCCCCTTAAAGCCCAAATCAAGTCATTCCCCTTAAATGAGACCTTTCCCTGCCCAGCCTAAAAACACAAAGGCTTCTCTTTCCAAAATACAGAACAAAAAATAAACTTTTTTTGAGCTAAGACAGTATTCCATTTTCCCACCTTATGCTTGGAAAAGTGTGATCATAACAAAAGATTCCAAATTTGCTTAAATTGTTACCTAGTCTTTACTTATCCATCCTGGGGGGAGGGGGAAGACAACTGAAGGATTTTATGTAAAATTATCTACAAGGCTGCATTGGCAACATTTTTCCAGAATCTGGACACAAACAGTTCCTGTAACATTATCAAATGAAAGAACAAGATGCATTCCCTGCCCCCCTTGGAGACTGTTATTTGACCTACAAATTGGTGTCTAGGAGTGGTTTTCCTCAATGCCTGCAAATAACACTAATAAAATACAGGTATTCTTATATATTACTTATTCAGAGGCTAGGGCAGAGAGATGTACAGTGATATTCTGACAGGCCTCACACACTGCTGGTCAGCAGGATAAATCAGCACTTTGTGTGAAAAGCAATTTGATGACATATACCAAAGTCTTTAAAAGAGCCATACTTGTTTATTCATAATTCTGCTTTTTGGAGTCTAGCATAGGGAAAAGATTCAAAAACGTAAGAGAAGACTATACTATTACCTATAGTCACACACAAAAAAAAATCAGAAACAACCTAAGTGTCCAACAAATAGAGGCATTTCCTATATTTATTTATTGCCCATTTGTGCCAACAAGGATTCATTATATACTTAAGTTTTACTCAACTTGTTAGAATGGATACAGCCATTTAAAATGACATTTACAGCTACTTGGGAGGCTACAGCAGAAGGATTGTTCAAGCCAGGAGTTTGAAGCTACAGTGAGCTATGATCACAGCACTATACCCCAGCCTGTGCTACAGAGATCCTGTCTCAAAAATAAATAAATAAAAAAAACAAAAAAAACCCACCAAACAAGAATGGTATTTACAAAATGACTGGAACAGAATAAAACTGTTTCTACTATCATGTTGAGGGGGAAGTAGAACACAAAATTCTTAATATGTATAGTTCTAATTAGTTTTAGAAATTAAGTACACAAAAATAGAAAACTACTTTCTACTCCATAGAAAGATTCTCTATAACATTAGTGACAGTTCTGGTGGGATGCTGGAAATAGTGATAACATTTCCTTTCTATTTTTACATTATTTTCCAATTAATAAGCTCATTTTAAAAATACATTAAAAACAAATATAGAAACCAAATAGGGGAAGGGTATCTGGCATTCCCTATCACACAGCTCAGAAAAAAAAAATCACCTGTCCTTGAGATATGAATGTGAGTCAGATTACAAGAACAAAAGGAAGACAAATGCAAAGAATGCAGGAAGGATGGGAAGACCTTGGTTGTCAGCCAGGGCACACGCTACGGATCTCTTAGATGCAAGATCCAAAGGCAACAGTGCATGTGGAGACGGCTGTGTGACTCCGTTCAAGAGGATTATAGAGAAAAGGGGTAAAATCATTTGATGTTGGAAAGGCACTTTCAAGTATGACAGAATGCAGACCATGTTTTAAAAGGCTGGTGGTAGAGGAATAACAAACAGCATTTCTCCCCGTGGTTGCAGAACTGCCTTGGGTCCGCTTCCCTAAGGAGTTTGCTGTGACAGCTGGAGGGGCAGGAACAGCAGAGAACTGGTCTGAAGAGCCTGACTCTGGCTTGAGTGCTGTCACTCACTAGTGTACCTTGAGCACTCACTTAACCTCTTGCTCTGTTTTTGTCACTATAAAATGGGAGGGTCTTGGTAGCAGTTCTTTTGGTTGTAAGTAACAGAAATGAACTGAAGCTGGCACAGGCTGGCATAAGCAATAGAGAATTTGTGGGGAGGAGGACATGGAGTAAAACAGACAGGTTAGAACGTGGACACCAGAGCAGCTGGCCTTATATGGGGATAGAACTAGGGACTAGGGGAGCTCTGGGAAGCCAGGCAGAGTTTTTGCCATCTACATGTTCTCTAAAAGTCTCTGTCACTCCTCCTTCTCTGCTGACCTGCTTTCCACATCATAATTGGTTTGATATAGTTGCTGCCTTGGCATCCATTTTTAGGCCTGACATGGGTTATTTGAGAACTAGTAGCACCCTGTCACCTTTGGCCTAGATAAAAATTCTCCTCCTCATTGGGGGGAATTACATTTCTCTCTCTCTCACCTCACCCCCACCCACTGGTCTGGCTTCCTGCCACTTTAACACTTTCCATTATCCTCCCATCAGCATCCCTAAACTCTCTGGATCGGAAAGTAAAAATACCTTCTGTTCCATGCAATTTGGGTTCCTCATTGCGTCCCACTGGCCTGGCATATTGAACTTAATATTCCCCTGGTCAAGGCTACTGTGGCTTATAGACACTCTCAAGAGAAACCTCAAGATCACACTAGAAAGAAATCATGACACACATGCTCTTCAGCCCACATGGCAGAACATAGCCCCACACCGCCTGCCTTGGAATGACTGCCGTACTGGTCAGTGCAGGCTGCCATTCCAAAACACTGCAGATGAGATGGCTTAAACAACAGAATTTGCTTCCTCACAGTAGAGAAGCTGGAAATGTGATGCCAGCATGGTCAAGTTCTGATGAGGGCTCTTTTCCTAGCTTGCAGATGGCCACCTTCTCACTGTGTCCTCACATGTTGGGAAGAAAGAGGGAAGTGAGGTCTCTTTCTACAAGGACACTAACTCCATCATAAGGGCACTGCCCTTATAACCTCATCTAAATTTATGGCCCATCTCCAAGTATCATCACATGAGTTTCAAAATGCGATTTTGAAGGAACACAATTCACTCCATAGCAATTGGCTGCCTCTGAATGGCATGTCTGTATTTCCAGCAAGGAAAAATATAATTGGTCAGCTCAGAGCCCTCTTCCTCTGATCCAATCAGCCACACCCAAGAGGAGAGAGGAGAGGGCAGGCTGAGCTGTACAAATATGGCTTCCAGGAGCCTGCCTTGATAGCCAGGCCTGAACCCAAATGAAAAGCCACAGGCAATCAGATAAACAAATATTCACTTTGTCAGTATTTCCCACAAAATTAAACACTCCTTGAAGATAAGGGTCATGTCTGTCTTATTCACCATCACCACCCCAGTCCATCACAAATGGGCACACAGACCCTGTTGTAGATTTCTAGATAAATGAGGCTAGAGTTGCTGAAAGCAGGACAGGGAATTTATGCTCTCCATGGATATATGGTCATGTGCCATACGGTGACATTTCAGTCAGCAATACATCATATATTCAATGGTATCCCCATAAAATTATAACACCATTATTTTTACCGTAACTTTGCTGTGTTTAGACATGTTTAGGTACATAATACCACAGTGTTCTAATTGCCTAAACTATTCAGAATAGTACCATGACATACAAGTTTGTAGCCTAGGAGCAATAGGCTATACTGTATAACTCAGGTGTGCATCTAGGTTTGTGTAAATACACTTTATGATATTTGCACAATGACAAAATTGCCTAATAACACACTTCTCAGAACATACCCCCACCGTTAAGTGACACGTGACTGTATGCAGACATATTATTATCTTTTAGAAGCCAGATTATCCTTTCCACCCTAAAGATCAAGATTTTCCTTCAAGAGAATCTTTCTTCTTTCTAATCTTTTCCAAACAAAGAAAATAGTGATCTTCCAGCATTACTTTAAAACTCCCCCCCCCCTTTTCTCTTTCTCTGTGTGTGTGTCAAGTAAAAACAACATACAAAGTGTATAGAGGAGAAAAGGAAGCAAAAGACAGGCTTTCTGCTGGCAAGAAACTGAGATATGAGCCCAAAAGGCAAGACACAAACACTGGCGAAGTTAAAACAAACCAACCAACAAATCTATTTGTTAAGGAATACAAAAACACACAAGATGTTTCAGGACGGCTGTGTAGGATATTGGCCAATACTGGTTCTAGCAGGCTAGCAGTATATGCTTTGAGACTGCAGAATAAAGAAATCCACCTTAGTCTAGAGTGGTCCAGAGAAGAAAAGGTTGGCATTAAACATGGGTAAAATATAGCTGGGGGGTGGAAGGGGAGATGGCACCAGGAGAAGGTGACAATGACTCAAGCCAACACATGGAAAGCAAGGATGGTCACAGGAACAGACGTTCACCTAGGACCACATTATAGAGGGTCAGAACACTAATGCAAAGTTCTATATTGGCTTATTCAAATAATTGTAGCACTGAAAAGGAAAGAGACAAGTACTTAGAGGCTGCACCAGCTCTATATGGACAAATCACACTGGGTTGACTTTGTTCCTTCTTACAAAGGGACGCTAGCAGCAACCTAAGTGTTTTGGGGGGTAATAGACACTGTTTTAGTTTCCTAGGACTGTCGTGCCAACGTACCACAGACTTGGTGGCCTAAAACAATAGAATTTTATTCTTTCACAATTCTGTAGGCTAAAAATGTGAAATCAAGGTGTCAACAGGGCTACATTCCCTCTGAAGGCTCTTCCTTGCCTTTTCCTAGGTTCTCACGGTTGCTGGCAATCTTTGGAGTCGCTTGGCCTGTACAGGCATCACTCCAGTTTGCCTCAAGTATCACATGGTGTTCTCCAGCACACCTGTGTCTAAGTTTCCTTCTTCTTATGAGGATACCAGTCACTGGATTAGGGCCAACCCTAATATTTCCAAATAAGGTCACATTCTGAGGTTCCAAGTAGATGTGCATTTGGGGAGGACACTATTCAACCCAGTATAGGTACAGAGTAACTCTCATCCTTATGTGCTGGCTTTAGAAGCTACTGTTCCACTACTGTGCACTGGAAGAGACTCAATGCACAGTTGTCACTAATGTCATCAAAGGAGGGGAATTCCCGCACTGGGACAACATGGGAATAGATGACTTCCAAAATTCCTTCTGATTTACACATGTGTCCTATCAATTATTCCTATTCTACTGATTGTCCAATTCAGCCCTCTCTTTTCATTCTCACTGCCAGGACTCTGGTTCAACCCTTATTGCTTCAAACTTGGCACAGGTACACATACCACTTTCACATCAATTCCCCTGACAAAAACCTGGCTCATACTGGCCTAAAAGCAAAGTTCTGTATTTTGACCTCAAAGTCTACCTTTACCACCTGACTCCTGAGATGACACTAAATCTCAACTCAAGCCATTCTGGTCCTTCAGCACCATTTGGAAGACCATGTACTTCAGTTCCATGCAGCCTCCCGGGACCAGGCAGTCCAGCTCACAGTAATTCTGCATCACCATGATCCTTCCCACTTGCAAGAGCTTCAGACCCTTAACCTACCACTCCCCTGCACTGCTAATGATCTCCACTGTAGAGAGAGGGGCTGTAGCAGGCAGAGACCACACAAAAGCTGTAAAATCATACAGGTCCAAATTCAATTCCTAGCTGTAATTTTTTTTAGACAGAGTCTCACTTTGTCACCCTCATAGCTCAGAGCAACCTCAAACTCTTGGGCTCAAGTGATTCTCTTGCCTCAGTCTCTCAAATAGCTGAGACTACAGGCACCTGCTACAATGCCTGGCTTTTTTTTTTTTTTAAGAGATGGGGTCTCACTTTTGCTCAGGCTGGTCTTGAACCTGCGAGCTCAGACAATCCACCTTGGCCTCCCAGAGTGCTAGGAATACAGGCATGAGCCACCACGCCCAGCCCTAACTGTAATGTTTAATGTTTAAGAGGTGGGGAAGAGATTCATTAACCTTTCTAAACCTCAGACTATTCACCTGTAAAATGAAAATACTACTACCTACTCCATGGGGTTAAGTGAAAAAATATACTACCAATGAAACATTTGACATAAAACATGAAGTTATAGCCTTTTGGCTCTCTGAGCAGTACCACAGCAACTGGCAAGAACAAGCAACGTATGAAAGGTGGCAAAAAGGGAGCCAAGAAGAAAGTGATTGATCCATTTTCTAAGAAATACTGGTATTATGTGAAGTATTATGTTATTAACTATTAAGTATTATGGTATTATGTTAAATATAAGAAATTTTTTTAAAATACTAGTCACCAGACTCAAGGAACCAAAATTGCATCCAGTGGCCTCAAGAGTTACTGATGTCAAGACTTCTGATAGTTATTTTCTTCATCTGTTCTATGTTGGTTTTACTAAGAAGCACCATAATCAGATATGGAAGCACAATAGGTTGCTCCTCCTCCTCCTATGCTCAGCACAACAGGTTCACCAAATCCAGAAGAAGATGAATGAAATCTTAATCAGAGAAGTGCGACAAACGACTTGAAAGAAGTAGTCAGTAAATTGATTTCAGACAGCACTGGAAAAGACATAGAAAAGCCTGGCCAATCAATGTATCCTCTCCATGATGTCTTCATCAGAAAAGAAAAAATGCTAAAGAAGCCTAAGTTTGAATTGGGAAAACCTGTGGAGCTTCACAGTGAAGGTGGTAGTTCTGGAAAAGCTACTGGGGATGAGTGGGACAGGTGCTGAAGTTGAGTGAGCTGATGGATATGAACCACCAGTCCAAGAATCTGTTTAAAATTCACACTTTTGATAGTAATGAAGAGTCCCATTTGTGAAAAATAAAACATAAAGTTCTAAGTATAGGATGTAAAAATATGTATTCATAAAGTACCTGCTCTTATTATGGTAAATGGATCTACATTTTGCCATTAGGCTCAAGGAACAAGACATAGATCCTATGTCCCTCCAGCACCTAGCAGCACACTAGCCAATGACTACTCAGAATGACAGATGTCATTGCAGGTAGGAACATTTAGTTCCAGAGAGCATTTAGTTCATCATCTCCTTCTTCTTCTTCTTTTTTCCTTAGTGTGGACAATTTTGAAAATTCTGGGAAACAAGTTGATATCACAGAAAAGCAAAAGAACATCAGAGGTTTTTTATTTTTATTTTTATTTTTTTGAGACAGAGCCTCAAGCTGTCCCCCCGGGTAAAGTGCCGGCATCACAGCTCACAGCAACCTCCAACTCCTGGGCTCAAGCGAGTCTTCTGCCTCAGCCTCCCAAGTAGCTGGGACTACAGGTACCCGCCACAACGCCCAGCTATTTTTTGGTTGCAGCCATCATTGTTGTTTGGCAGGCCTGGGCTGGGGATTCGAACCCGCCACCTTAGGTGTATGTGGCTGGCGCCTTAGCCACTTGAGCCACAGGCGCCAAGCCAACATCAGAGGTTTTTAAAAAACGTCTTTATCCCTCTGCTGTGCTATTCAGCCATCCCGTCTCCCTCCTGTCCTTCACCTCTCCTGGCTTCTCTGGACTCTAGTTTTTTTGTTTTGTTTTGAGACAGAGTATTACTTTGTCACCTGGGCTAGAGTGCCATGGCCTCAACCTAGCTCACAGCCACCTCAAACTCCTGGATCAAGTAATCTTCCCACCTTAGTTTCTCGAGTACCTGGGACTACAAGTGGGCACTGTTATGCCTGGATAATTTTTTTATTTCTAGTAGAGATGGGGTCTCATTCTTGCCCAGGCTAATCTCAAACTCGTGAACTCAAGCAGTCCTCCTGCTTCAATCTCCCCAAAATGCTAGGATTACAGGCATGAACCACTGCACCCAGACTGGATTCCGTTTCTTATGTGCAGCAGTATGCTATCTAGCAACCCCTCAACTCCTTCATTGTATGAATGAGAAGGCTTGGATCCAGACAGGCAAGTGACTCCCACAAGGTCACAGAGCTGTTAAGTGGCATAACCATACTGAATTGGGCTATGACCATCTTCCTAATATACTGCAACCAGATTGAGCCTTGGTCACCTTATTGGCCAAACAGGGATACCAATGCCCACCTCCCCAGGTTGCCCTGGAAATACAGAATCAAGGGCCAGGCTAGTGATGGAAAAGACCAGGTGTGAGATGAGAAATGGTAACCATCAGCAGCCTGCAGAAACCAGGCCAGGCAGGACTGGGCAGCTGCCCTGTCGTAATCACCCTACAGTGCCAGATTTCCTGATTCTTCAAGCGATGCCAAAAATTTGGATTCTGATGCCACAACTCTTCATTTTAAATGTTGGTAAGTGATTCAGATCTAAGACACCACAAGTCAAATAAACATCTACAGGCAGATTTCAGCCCAAGAGTTGCCACATTTGAGACTCAATATCTAACAATAGTTGTGAAAGCAGTTTGCAAACTGCCAAGTAGCACACTATGGTGAAGGAAACACTGGTTCTCAGAGATGGGAATGGTCTATCTACCCAGGAAGCTTCTGCAAATTCTCTGGGATCAGAGCTCCCATGGCTCCAGCCCCACAGCTTTTAGCCTGGTGTCCAATATGCTGCAACCACAGCTGACCTCATCCTGCTGCCAGCCCAGTGGCCTTGTCAGCAGGGGAATCTGCCCATGCCCTGCAGGAAAACCACCTCCCCACTCAGAGCCTCATTAAGCTGGATGAGCTGCCTCCAGGGAAGCACTGAGCCTCAGTCACACCCTGGAGGCCACTGCAGGGCCGGGCTGGCCCAGGCTGACCTCAGACTTTGGATCCCAGCCTCTCCTGAGATGAGGCAGGCCCAGGTGAGGTAAACAGGCTGGACAGGCAGCCCAGCAACAGGTTTAAATCGTTACAAAGGAGATGGACAACAGCTCTTCAACAACTTCTTAAATGTATTCCCCGATGTTTAGGCAGGAGAAGCCTCATTAACAACTCACCAGCCAGGCCTGCAACCTCACCTCCTCTTTTCCCAGTGTATGTGGAGAGAGGCAATTCCTGGGGGTCCTGCCTCTTTCCTCCTTGGTGCCCTGTCCTCACAAGCTCCTTACCATAAACATCAAATATCCCCAAACATCAAAGGTCCCCTAAGGCTCCGGAGAGAGTCTGAGAGGTGTACCTAGCTCAGAGCAGCTGGCACTTTTCAAGATGTAGACAGTAGGATGGTGTGATGAGGGAAGTTGCCCTGCCAGTAGCATCAGCCCCACCAGCTCCAGGAGCTCTTGGGAGACACAGTCCCATACCCAAGGTCATACGGCTCACCAGTGTGGAGTTATAAACTGAATCTACATCCTGAGTTTTGTCCAGTTCTGGGCCAGGTGGTACTGCCGGTCCCAACATGATTGTCTGTAACCACTGCCAACACTGACTTGCTGGGTACCTGGAGCTGGCTCCCTAGCCTTTCAATTTTGTCATCTGGGAAAGAAATAGTAATGCCTACCTTGTATGACTGCTGTATTAATGAGATTATGAAGCCCTACTTGAGAAATGCCAAGCTCCAGCTGCTTCCTTCAAGTGGTGACCCACACCCAGCCCAGGACTGCAGCTTACTAAAGACCAGGTACTCAGAAAGTATTTTATATTCTCATGGATACTAAAAATAGTATCCCACAGTTTGGGTGCAGCCCAATAAATATCCAGTGGTTTTAGTCTTGGTAATGGAACCTAGATGCTCTCTGGATCCACTCCCCAGCACTACATGGCCCCTGTTCTTGAAGAAGCTGACCATATCCCCAGATCCAAGGTGGGTCCTGGCTGGTTTATGTCAGCACATCCATGCCTCTGTCACAGAAACTGGCTCAGCAATGGGCATGTGACCAAAATCACGAGATACTTCCTTGGGGTTCTGGGTAAGAAGCTTCCTTGTTTCCCATTAAGAGAGAGAGTCAGTCTCTCTTTTTCTCTCTCTGACAGATGCTTTCTTCCTGCTGGTCATAAATGAGGAAGTTGAGACCCCTAGAAGCTCCTGGAAGCTATCCTGCACTTACAAGGAAAATCAGACAATCTGGGGGCACAAACCAAAGGCTGGAGGGCAAACACCAGAGAACCTGGACTTTGAAGTTAGTACTACTCTAGACTTAAGTTACATAACCCAGCCTGAGTTGCATTATTCTTTCTTAACACCAAAATAATTCTAACTGATATACCTGCAAACCTTGAAGATAAATAATCAAAAGAAGATCACACTTTCCAACAGCCTAAGACTTGACTTAACCTCCCATTGAAAACAACAAAAATTCTGGATTCAAAGAAATAGTGAATCTTTTAATATAGTGATTGAATTTGGCATCACTAATAATGAGACAGCCTGACACTCTGTCTTCCTGGCAGGAGGCACAGGGAGGTGCACTCACCATCAACATAGGGCTGTTTCCACAATTGTTGGACTTCACTCTGATCATGAGAACAAGTCTGACAAATCGAGAAAATTGAGAGACTCTTCTAGATTGGTCAAAAGACATAACAGCCAAATTCAATGTGTAAACTTTAATTTGAATTCAAATAAAAACGAGAAAAAAAGTACCAATAAGGAATTTTTTTTTTAAATTTTGGGTTAATGTGAGTATGGATCTCCCATTAAAAGAAGGTGTGAAATTAGAGGTAAACTTCATAGGTGTGGTAATAGTCTTTGATTATATAGTACAGTAAGTGATTCTCAAAGTACAATCCACAGACCCTTGGGGGGAGGCCCAACACCTTTTCAGGGGGTTCTTGGAACCCTTTCAGATGGTCTGTGAAGTCAAATCAATTAGCACTGAAGTCAAAACATTTGCCTTTTTTCATTGTGTTGAATTTGTGCTGATGGTGCAAAAACATTTAATGAAGGGTAAAACTGCTGTTGGTTATTTTGCACGAATCAGGGCAGAGGCCCCATACTCCATGAGTAGTCACTATTTTCTTCACTATGAAGCACTAGGAAAACAAATCATATTTTATTTAAGAATGTCACTGATGATGTGGTAAAAAAAAAAAAATCATCATTTGTGTACAGGTGTTTTTAATATTCTGTGATGGAATGAAAAGTACACACAAATTACTTCTGCTGCATACCAGAATGTGATGACTACCTTGAAGCAAAGCACTTGTTTCACTGAGTTGTATGCTGAATTACTCCAGTTTTTACATAACATCACTGTTATCGGAATGACTAACAAACTATGGTTATTCAGACTTGGGCATCTTGCAAGCATTTTCTAGAAAATGAATGAAATGAGCCTGCTACATCAAAAAAATCAAATAGTATTTTTTGCCAATGATAATCTGAGATTTCAAACAGAAATTAGAATTTTGGAAAATTTGTGTCCACTATCCTACCATGAATTTGATAGGGTCCTAACCTTTGAAAGACTTTTCTGATGAGCTCAATGGGGATAACTAATAAGTGTGTCTTTGGGATATTATATTTTGAAAATGTCAATATTTGAAGATCTACATTTAACTTGATGTACCAACAGTTTCCAGATGACCAATGCATAAGGTTACAAAATTATACATGGATAAAAGATCCACTCAAAGTATAAGACAGACCAGCCTTCATTAATAAGGTTTCAGATTCCTCACTGCAATTAACCTTGACATGAAATAGACTTGCAAAAATGTACAATACCTTTTTCCTGCCATTTTCTTTTGTTCTGTAAATACAGTTATTATCCTTAAATGTGCTATTTATTTTAACATGATAAATTTATTTTGTTATTTTAAAATTACTAAATACATATTTCTGAATGTCTCCACTTTTATTTTTAATATGGCATATAATGAAATATGTACAACACATAAAGCTTTTTGGGGTTGTCAATGGTTTTAAGAGTATGAAGGGGGCTTGGAGCTCAGTGAGTAAGGTGCCAGTCACATACCCTGAGGCTGGCAGGTTCAAGCCTGGCCTGAGCCTGCTAAACAACAATGACAACAGCAACAACAAAAAAAAATAGTCGGGTGTTGTGGCAGGTACCTATAATCCCAAATACTTGGGAGGCTGAGGCAGGAGAATCGCTTAAGCTTAAGACTTTGAGGTTGCTGTGAGCTGTAACATCATGGCACTCTACCAAGGGTGACATAGTGAGACTCTGTCTCAAAAAAAAAAGACCAGCTTGAGCAAAAGTGAGACCCTGTCTCTACCAAAAATAGAAAAACTGAATCAAGAGGATCTCTTGAGCCTGAATTGAAGGTTGCTGTGAACATCATGCTATGGCACTCTTCCAGCTTGAGACTCTGTTTCAAAAAAAGAGTATAAAGGGGTCCTAAGGTCATTAAATTTCAGAACTACTGGTATAGAATCATCATGTCCCTGAGTGACATGTTGAAGTATTTGGGGTAAAGTAGCATCATGTCTGTAGCCTACTTTCAGGTGGTTAGACAAGAGTAAAACGTGTATATTTATACAGAAGGAGATGGAGTAGATGTGCTAAGGTAAGAATAATATAGGTACTCAACGCACTGTTCTTTCAACTTTCCTGTGGGTTTCAAAGTTTTCTAATATTGGTTCTAATTTTCTATTCTAATTTTCTAATATTGATTGCAAAAATGCAATCAATATAAAGAATATATTTAAACATACTGATACTGTCTATCAATGTAAGGATGGTTTAGAAGCCTTAAAATAAGGTCAAAGTGGAAAGGTAAATTAAGAGCACGGCTAACTAAAGCACTGAACCTCAAATTACAGGGCTTGACAGAGGGTCAAATACAATAAACACAGTCTAGAGCAATGTTGCCTCAGCTTCAGCCTGCAGGAGATAACCTGGAGAGCTCATTAACATAATTCCTGGCCCCACACTTGGGGAATCTGAAGAATTTACTGTTCTAGTGAACTTCCAGGGGAGGTAATGCTGTGGTTCCTGGACCACATTTTGAGTTATGTTGGCCCAGGGAATCCCCCTCTAAACTTAGACTCCGTTAAGGACTGAATTGTGTCTCTCAAAAAGACATGGTGAAGTTCTAACCTCCTGTACCTGTGATCTTACTTGTGAGAAGTGTTTTGCAGATGTAATTGAGTTACGATGAGGTCATTAGCGTAGGCTCTAATGCAACATGACTGGTGTCCTTATAAGAAGAAAAAAAGAGATACAGACACAGGGAGAATGCCATGTGACAAGGAGGCAGAGATTAGAGTGATGCTTTTACAACCAAGGAAGGGCAAAGATGGCTGGTGACCACCAGAATCTAAGAGAAAGGCACAGAACAGATTCTTTTCTAGAGCCTTTAGGGACAGCAAGTCACTGAGAATGCAATGATTTCAGACTTTAGTCTCCAGAACTGTGAGAGTAAAAACTTTTGTCTGTTTAAGCCACTTGGTATGTGGTACTTTGTTACAATAGCAGCAGGAAACTAATATAGACCCCAGAGAATTATAACACCAGTAAAATAGTGAGTAGAGACTAGCCCGCTACCATGGGTAAAGGTACAAAAAGGAAAATGCCCATTCTCTAATCACAGCAGCAGGTGGAAAGGGAACAGTATTTCCCCTGAAAACCTGTAACCAAGAGCCTGCCATCACATAAGTTTGTAACCCATATTTATATTAACCAAGTGGTCAAATTTTTAAACTCTCAAGAATTTACTTAGGAGTCCCATATTGGTAGCATCCCTAGAGAAAAATAAATGCTAATCTCTGGAGGAACTCACCTTTAACCCAGGCCTCAGAAAATTTCTACAGATAAAGTTCTAAGGAACATAAGTTCATGGTGGAAAAAAAATTACCAAACACATTATGTACCTTGAAACTGAGAGCCAAGAGAAACAAGCAACAGATGATTTATACTTCAAAAGTAGTTTAGATGCTAGAATTATTAGATGCACTAAATAGCATAAACATGTTTATAAGAATAAAAATAAATTTAAAATATGTAGAAGAAACAGATATCATAAAATATGGTCAGTTTAGAAACAGAGTTAAACTGACTTTCTAAAACACAATAGGCCCTCTGTAGTTGACCACCTCATTGAGTTGACCTAATTTTCATAAACCAGACATTATTTCATAAACCAGAATAATACGTTCATAAACGTATTATTACAGTAGGCTTAGTTCCTTACATTAACCACCTCCATACATTGACCAGTTTGTTATATTCCCTTGGATGGTCAACTTACAAAGGTTCTACTGTATAATGACTAAATTTTTTTATTTCAAATTAATATGAAGTAACAAATGTTTAGGTTACATTGTTCTCACTTCCAAGGTGAAGTTCAAGTTGTAGGAGGGCCCCTCACCCAGGAGAGCGTGCTGAATACCCTCACATTGTACACATTAGGTGAGATGCCACCAAATGCTCTCCCTCCTCCTGCCAATTATACTCCTCCTTTCCCCTCCTCTCTCTCTCTCCACTCCTCTTCCTTGCTAGACTATATTTGTGTTTTATCATTTGTATGAGTGTGTGCTTATTTATATTAAACCAATATAAAATTTAAAAATTAGTGCATATGTCCAGCAGCTGATGAGATATGGCTAAGGAGAGATGCAGAAAGTTATCCCCCAATGTAGCAATGACAGAAAAATCAGGAATAAGGCATGAAGAAATTTGAAACACAGTAAGACCATCTACTATATATCCAATTTGAGTGCTTTAAGAAAAAGGGAAAAGAAATAGGGTGCAGAAGCAATACTGCTAATGGTCAATAAATTTTAAAAATTACTAAAGTCAGTCCTGAAATAATATTGATCTAAGAAGATAGAGGAAATCTATAACCATTAAAGAAATTCAATCAGTAGTTTAAAATTTTCCCACAGAAAAAGCACCTGGCCCTGATGAGTTTACTTGCAAATTCCACCAAACATACAAGAAAGGAATTCAATATTATACAAACTATTCCAAGGTATAGACCTCCAACTTAGTTATGAGGTTAGCATATCTTAATATCAAAACCAGACAACTTCCAAACAACTTTTTAAAAACCTCAAATATTAGAAAATCAAATCCAGGATTGTTTTATTTATTTTTGCAGTTTTGGCTGGGGCTGGGCTTGAACTTGCCACCCCCGGTATATGGGGCCAGCGCCCTAGTCCTTGAGCCACAGGCACCACCTACAGGATTGTTTTAAAACTATAAAACAGAAAAACAATTTTATGACCAAATTGGGTTTATCCAGGAAGGCAAGGTTGGTTTAATTGTGAAATTAATTGATATAATCTACCATTAAAGGCCAAAAAATAACTATTATCTGAATGGAAGCATGAGATAAAATATAGTATCATTCATTATAAAAACTCTCAGCAAACTATCAGTGTAGAGTAATAAAGTATATTTCTGAGAATCCTACAGAATTCTCAGAATTATAAGGTAAAATACTTTACAGGAAAATGTCAAAACATTCCTTTTGGAATGAGGTAAGAGTGTCTGCCTTCATCACTTTTAGTCATCATGCACTGGGGATCCTAACTTAGGATAATAAGGGAAAATAAAAAGGAATAATGACTAGAAAGATGGAGCACTGCACTATCCTCAGATGATGTGACTATCTGGAAAAGCCAAAAGACTCTATGGTTTAGAAAGGTTTCATTCTTTTAACAAACAGTTGGAAGATGAAAATTTTATTAAGATATTAAATACACTGCCATCAACAAATATCAAATACTTACAACAGCAAAAATCATAAAGTCTTAATTGGGAGTCATTAAAGAAGACCTAAATAAATAGAGGTAGATACTATATTAATGGATTGCAACAAACAAATTAGGAACATCAATTTTCTGTTGTTTCATACATTTAATGCTTTTCTAATCAAAATCCCCAAATATTTGTGTGTGTGTTGTAACACATAATTTTAAGCTAATTCTAAACATGCATGTGGAAGAGGAAAGCATTTTTGAAGGTACTTTTAAAAAAGGACAAGGTGAGAGAACTTGCCCACACCAGATAACAAAACTTTTCCTAAAGCTTTAGTTACTAACACAGATGGTACTGGTATCAGACTAGAAAAATTGTTCAGTAGTACAGAATGAAAAGGCAAGAAATAGGCCTGCACCTTATGGAAATTAAATTATGACAGGGCTGGGCACTGCAGATCTGAAGAGAAAGGATGAACTTTCTAATAAATGATCCTGGGAGAACTGGTTTTTCATACAGAAAAAAAATGAGTTTACTGCTTCATATCATATATAAAAATCAAATCAAAATGGTTTAAAAAATTGCACATGGTAAAACTATAAAACTGTTAGGAGCAATATAGAAAAACATTTTCATAATTTCAGAGAGGGAAGGTTTTCCTAGGACACAGAAAAAGCACAAACTATTAGCAAAAATTTGGTAACTCTATAGCACTAATATTAAAAGATTGTTTATCAAGATACATCATTAATAAAATGAAAAAAAAAAACCTCATAAACTGGGAGAAGACATTGGTAACAAATGACAGAAGATTAGCACCCAGAAGATTTAAAGAATTCCTACAAACCAATACAATAAGGACAAGAGAAAAACTGGCACGATTTTAACAGGCACTTCACAGATGAGAGAACATGAATGGTCGATAAACATATGAAAAGATGTTCAATCTCATTAGTATTCGAGGAAATGCAAATTAAAACCATAATGAGATTCCACTCCTACACGCTAGACTGGCAAAAATTCTAAAGTGTGACAATATCAAGTGATGGTAAAGATAATGGTGCAAATGAAATCGTGTCCCTTGCAGAGGGAAAATCATTTTGGAGAACAATTTATGAAGAAAAAACATTAGGGCACTTGCCAGGCCAGATATCAGGAATTTTCACAAAGCTATGGTAATTAACACAGTGTGGTACTGGTGTAGGGTCAGGCACATTGATCAATGGTACAGAAAAAAAGCCCAAACACGGATGTACTTATCTATGGAAGCTTAGTTTATATTATTTGGTCAAGCAGAAGATGCAGATACCTTCTGCCTCAGCCATCCCAGGCCTAAAGAAATCTGTACACAGGTGCACTATAAAACATACACAAGAATTTTCTCCATAGCACTCTTTCCAAAAGAATGAAAAAGAGAAAAAAGAAAAATCCAGAAACAACCCAAATGAGCATCAAAAGTTCAAAGAGTAAGTAAACTGTGGGTATATTCATACAATGAAGGTAATTATTCCAGTTCTTAAACTAGATGATTAGTAAACAAGTATCCATTGTATTATTATCCATGATCCCCCTAACCATTTTTTTATTTATAAAGGGCCTTTTCTACTGACTCAATAATTACAAATCAAAGAGAGCCCAAAAATGGAGATAAAATAAGATGTTATCTCTCAGCTTTGCTACCTGGGGGGGGGGGGGGAGAAAAGGAAAAAAAAGTGAAGAAAAGATGTTAGAACAGCAAAGTATTCCTTTCTGTGTTCCCCATTCCTTAGGCTGTTCTTAGATGAACTCTTCCTCATCTTAGTGGCAGTATGATCAGCCACTCTGGATGTGAATAATGTCCCCCAAAGATATTGAGGTCCTAATTACCTCATAAGGCAAAAAGGACTTTGCAGATGTGATTAAGCCAAGGATTTTGAGATGGGGAGATTATCCTGGATTATTCAGCTGGGCCCTATTTAATCTGTGACTAAATGTAATCACATGTGTCCTAAGAGGGAGAAAAAAGAGAGTGAGAAGAAGAAAAGGCAGTGTGACCACAGAAGCAGAGATCGGAGTGATACAGACACAAATCAATGAATGCCAATTACCACCAGAAGTTGGAAGAAGCAAGGAATGGAGTCTCCCCTAGAACATCCAGAAAGAACCAGCCCTTCCAACACTTAATTTTAGCTCCATGAGATTTCATCTCAGACTTCTGACTTCCAGAACTGTTAAGAGAACATATTTCTGTTGCTTTAAGCCACTAAATTGGTGGTTATCTATTACAGCAGCAATAGTAGCCTAATAACAGGGGATAAGGAAGCTCAACCTCACTCATCTCTTTGTCTCACATGATTTTCCACTTAGTACACTATCTTCTCTCCCAGCGTTGGATGCCACAGTATCCCTCATGTAGGGAGACACAGCAATGGTTTAATGATCCTTTCATGTATCAGATGCACCCCTTGCTCTTCCCTACAACTTCCAACTGGAGCGAGACTAGTCATTCACACACACCCATAAAATTCCTGCCCAAAGGAAATAGCACAGACTGGCCAGGCAGGAGGCCATCAGTTTCCCACTGATGGGCTATGTGACCTCCTAAACTTCTCAAAGATGGAATCAGAAGTCATTCATCTTTATGTGCCTGGTGTCATTTTTTGACCACATAGCAAATGGTCAAAAAATGGGCAATGCATCAATGAATAAATCCATGAGGCAATGAGTCAATCAATCTTGAGTAAGGAAGTCCTAACCACTGAAAAAGAAAATCTTTTCAGGTATCTCTTCTCTCTCTCTTTCTCTATCACTCTGAAGAAAAGACAGAAATCATAAAGTTTTAGGAGTGGAAGGTTTGGGAGTTGGAAGTCAGGAGCTCACTGCCTCAAAAGGCAGCCCAGTGCACTGTCAGTGCCAATTACTAGAAAACTTTTCCTTCTATCAAGCCCAAAATTTGTCTTCTAGCCATCCACTGGTCCTAGTCCAGTCCTCTAACCACACAAAACAAACCTCTGTTTTCTACATTAAAACATTTTCAGAGAACAGAGACCCAGCCTGAAGCCTTGGCCAACCAGGCTAGTGATCTTGGCAAATCACTTTACCCCACTGGGCCCCTTCCCTCCTTGTCTGTGAAATGAGAGTATGAGATCAAGGCCCCGTCTAAGCCCTGTTATGCAGCGTGAAAAGCATCACCTACTTGGTGTGCACTCTTTTACCATTTTAACCTATCCACTGGGTTTTTCATTTCAACACTTTATTTTTTATTTTCAGAAGTGCTTTTCTTTCAACCGGCTTGTCAGTTGGGACATGCTGTTTTCTTAAATTTTCAATTCTTCCATTTATTTCTTTTTTCATTTTATTTACTTATTTAGAAATAGGGACTCACTCTGTTGCCCTGGCTGGACTGCAGTGTTGAGATCATAGCTCACTTGAACTCCTTGAACTCCTAGGTTCAAGCAATCCTCCTGCCTCAGCCTCCCAAGTAAGTAGGATTATAGGCTTATGCCCCCCTAATTTTAAAAAAAAATTGTTTTTTTCCAGAAATGTGGTCTATGTTGCCCAGGCTGGTCTCAAACTCCTTGCCTCAAGTGATTCTCCTGCCTCAGCCTCCCAAAGTGCGGGGATTCTTCTTTTTTCATTTTAAAAAGATTTATTGTAAGGTCTCTAACTATTAGCTTCATCATATAAAGAATTCATATTATTAATATATGTATGATATTTATTTACTTATTATTGGAGAGCTAATCCTATTGCTTATAGTGTTTGCTACTGGGGTTTCCTTACATGTTTTCTAATTTTGGAGTGTGAATTCATGGTTTGGGGGAGCTAATATGTATGTTATGTATTGAAAGCTCTTAGAGATACTGGGATAATTTCTGCCATATCCACCAAGGGTAACAAAATGGCTGTGTTCTAAGCTAAATTTCTAGGTAGTCTATTATGCAGCTGGTAGAGTACTAGCTTACACCCTTTCCAAATCATTCCCTCTCTGTTTGTCTCCTGACAAATTTCCTTCCTTACTTAAAAGCTTAGCTATGGTTTTAAGAAGATTGGACTGCTGTTATACAGGGTGACCATAAAGTTTATGTGTAATTTTAAATTGCATACTATTTTAAATTACACACAAACTTTACAGTTACCCTGTATTTTATCCCTTTTTAAAATTCAGTTTTATTAAGGGAGGAATTTTCAGAATACTTACTTTTCTGTATTTCCAGAAACAAAAATAAAATCTCTCATTTTACAGATGAGAAGACCAAGGTTGAGAGAGGTTAAATTAATTTGCCATAGTCACAAATCAAATTTGTACAAAACTGGGGTTTAAAAAATTATCTTCTAACCCCAAAGGGAATACTACAGATATTTCTTAAACACTTAGTATGTACTTAGAACTGCTCTGAGCACTGGGAAAATAGCTGTGAATGAGATAAGGTCTCAAAAGGCATGGAAGTCAAATCCTAGTGGATAGAACATGAACAAGTAAACAAATACATTAAAAGCATCATTTGGGGGAGTGGTAAGGGGATAGAGAGTAATGGGAGGGGGTGGGTTTGGGAGAAAATGGGCAGAATAATGACCCTCCTAAGGAAGTGAAATGTAAACAGAGACCTAACTGGAAAGGCGGGAAGGGCATGGACAATCTAGGGTAGTGTGTTGTGAGCAAAGGAAACAGCACATTCAAAGGCCCCTAGTAGGAAGAGCTTGTCACCTTCCAGGAATAGGGAGGAGGCCACAGCAGAGTGAAAAAGGGGAGAATAGTGTAAGGGGAGGTCAGAGTGTGGGCAGGGCTAGACCTTGTTGAGTCACGTTGACCATGGAAAGGAGCTTGAGTTTTATTCTTCTTGGAATATGACAGTCTTTAAACAGCAGGAGAAGGAGATGGTCTGTCTGTCTTACATTTTAAATAAATCATCAGAGTGACAGGAGCAGAGGCAGGAAAAATGGGAGGGTTTTGAGATGAAACAGACGAGTAGCTAATTTGGGGTTAGAGCAGGGTGATGGCAGTGAAGTGGGAAGTGTTGCCACCATGGTTGGATGGGGAGTGTTTTGAAGGCAGAGGATTTGCCAATAAACTGGATTCCACAGCACACAAGGACTGGTCTGAAATGTGCACAGAGCCCTGTAACTCCCTAACTGTGGTTCTCAACCTCATGTGCTTATGAAGAAAAGTCTTGCATGTTCTTGGAAATCCACCCTGAGTCTCCAACATCAGCCAGATGTGCCCACTAGCCTTTCTCAAGCCAGGTTGTATCCCACTGTCTTTTGAGCAGTAGGACCCATTCTGCCCAATATTCTGTCTGATAGGCATTGCCTTGGGAGTCTAAACCCCAGTTTTGATAAAATTAAATTTTATACTGATCATAATTAGGCAGCCTATCTGTGAAAGGTTCTCAGTCGGGCAATGGATTGGTGGAATCCAATTAAAATTCAAAAAAAGCTGGGCATAGTGGCTCATGCCTGTAATCCTAGCACTCTGGGAAGCCAAGGTAGTTGGATCCCTTGAGCGCAGGAGTTTGAGACCAGCCTGAGCAAAAGCAAGACTCCATCTCTGCTAAAAATAGAAAAACTAGCTGAGAGTTGTGGCAGACACCTGTAGTCCCAGCTACTTAAGAGACTGAGGCAAGAAGATCACTTGAGCCCATTGTTTGAGGTTGCAGTGAGCTATGACACCATGGCAATCTACCCAAGGTGACAGACTCTATCTCAAAAAACAAAACAAAACAAAAAAACTCAAAAACAGTCAAGGCTAAGACCTCTTGGAACCAGAAAGGTTCACAGTCTAGAACAAACAGATGAACTGGGATTAAATCCCAGGTCCTCAGTCAATAATGAGAACCTGAGGCAAGTCCATTTCTTTTCATTTCTCAGGGAAGATGATGATACCCCGTCTCCTGACTCAGCACAAGCTTTATGTAAATCTTGTTGAATTGCAGAGTCACTAGGTCCTGGGTGAGGCCTGGGATTCTGCATCCCGACTACTCCAGTAATGCCGATGCCGCTGCTACACACTCTGAGGGGTGAGGTCCTGATTCATTCTCAATCCAACATGCCCTCCCTGGGCACCTACTGCACATTAAAAACTGTGGGAGAGACAAAGAAGCAGATGTAGTCCTTAAGGGGAGGTCAACCAACAAACCACCATAGCACAAGGTACAAAATGACAGTGCCATTCTGGAGGCCCAGAGGACAGAAATCTTTCTGTAGTTAGGGGACCCACAGAGGCTTGGTGGTGGAAGATAGATGGGGTCACACATGGAGAAAGTAATGGCAATCAGAGGGCACCTTAAGAGGCTGTAGCCTTTATAGTCACTAATTTCTCCTCAAACTTAAGACCTACCTTTTTGACTCACAAACAGAATAAAGAAAAAGGATTAAAGGGGAATAAGAGAGATTATCTCTAGGATAAAGAGGTGAAGGAGTATGTTAAGACTGGGAGAATCCAGTTGCAAAAGGGAAAAAAATCCCATCTCATACCAAGGACATTCCTAGGTTTACACAGCGGCTTTAGGAATCACTTATTCAACACCTATGGTGGTCATTAGCGCTGTCTTTTTTAGGAGTATAAGTTGACATCCATTTGAATTCAGGTGTGGCCAATGAAATGTGAGCAGAAAGGGCACTTTATAACTTCCAGGTAGAGGTATGTAAGAGCTGGTGCAGGACGGGCAGGTGGTACATACCTGTAATCCTAGCACCCTGTGAGGCCGAGGTGGAAGGATTGATTGAGCCCAGGAGTTTGAGATCAGCCTGAACAAGCCTAACCCCCATCTCTCCTATAAATAAAACATTAGCTGGGCTTTGTGGCAGGTGCCTGTAGTCCCAGCTACTCCAGAGGCTGAGGCAGGAGGATCGCTTGACCCTGGGAGTTCGAGGTTGCTGTAAGCTAGGCTGACACCACTACACTCGAGCTTGGGCAACACAGTGAGACTCTGTATCAAAAAAAAAGAAAATTGCCAGTGCAGGACTCCATTTTCCTCTCCCTACTGCAGTGAACCCTGATGTCTGACACTGAAATGCCACCCTAAGACAAAGGTGACCCAGTCAGCCTAAGTCTCTGAGTAATTATGATGAGCAGAAAGCCCCTGCCAATCCACAGAGAACAGGCAGCGCAGAGCAAGAAATAAACCCCCTGGTCTCAAGCCACTGGAATTTGGGAGTTGTTACTAGAGCATATCCCAGAACATCCTAACCACTTTGACAGCTATTTAATTAAAACAAGCACCATTTAAAGTTTTCATTCTAGCATATGGGGCAGCTCATGGCATCAAAGAGCAGCTGCAGGAACTGGGGCCTGAGCAATGAGAACCAAGACTCCCTGTGCCAGCCTCTTTCTCTTGACCCGTGTCTGGTCTCTAACTCTGCTCTGCTGTATTCTCCAAGTCCCAG
Organism: Galago senegalensis; assembly: GCA_963575145.1. Taxonomy (NCBI): domain Eukaryota; kingdom Metazoa; phylum Chordata; class Mammalia; order Primates; family Galagidae; genus Galago; species Galago senegalensis. The sequence continues at coordinate 60,661 of CAUYTI010148539.1, forward strand.
CGGGTTTAACCTCCACCAGCCCCAACTTCACATCTTTCCACATCTAGGCCCCATAGGCAAAGCTATTCTCCCTTAGCTCCAAATCAAGAAACCCTGGGGAAGGATCTGGTAGCTCAGTTTGGGTCACATGCCCACCTCTGGACCGAGGTCTGTGCCTGGGGGAATGCGTATCTAGGCTCAGGTCACATGCCCACTCCTATGGCTGAGTGGAAAGAGGCAAGGTGGGGTATGTTACCAGAAGGGAATGGGAAACTTATTTTGCAGTCCATAGTCCTCTACAAGGAGGTAGAAAGGATGTAAACACAGAAGCACCAGCAGAATACCTAAGGAAGAATTTAACTGTGATTGATGAGGGGGAAAGCAAAGGTTCCAAGAAAAGAGAGAGGTGGGGCAAGAAAGCCACTAGGCTGGACAGCTCCCTACACTGGCAACAGGAGGCACCTGTCCTAGAACTGCCAGGTGACTGACAAGGTGTGGGGCGGGGTGATGTCGGGAGGGGATGTCAAGTAACAGATGCTTTCTGTTTATGAATCTAGTAAATCTGACAGGGGGCAGACCTCTTCTGATCAGAAATGGGCTAAGCCTGGGAGAGCAAATACTGAACTAACATGTGTGTCCCCATGACCACCTTCCTTGTTTGAATAACTTTTGGAACTCCTTCCCCACAGAGCCCAACCCAGCTTCATACGCCTCAAGACAGTGTTGTAAGCAATTTTATGGAACATAAAGGATGAAATTCTCTTGCCATCTCTCTAAATACCCACACATGCTTGAAGTATAGCAAATTACCTATGGAGATTCCTTCCAACACCCCCACTATGTGCCAAATATCTGGTCTGTCTACATATACTATTTCCTTTTACTCTATATTTCTACAAAAGCTCCTGGGTGCAACATAAAAAAAATCGAAAGGGGAAAAAAATGTGCTTCTATGTAAAGACAGATGAGATCTAAAAATTCAGAACAAATAATATGTACATAACTATCCATTTTCCAAATCCTCAGGGCCTTCTTAAGGCCCAAAAGTGAGAGGAAAACGCCCCCACGACCCAGATACAAGCCCCCTTACCTTTTCTTGGTGCTGGGAAAAACTTCCATAGACTAAGAAACCTGGTAACCAGTTGGGCATGTGTGTGATTCATCCTTGGCAGTGAAATTCAAACGGTGCCATGTGCTATGGCTACTGCATAGCCAAGTCCTCCCTTCCCCCAGCCTCTCCCCTGGAAATACACACACACACACACACACACACACACACACACACACACACACACACACACACACCACGCACACATAATACAAAACAGTAGCCTGAATGGGTGGCTAAGGAGAGCCTGGCTCCCCTTCCCTCATCCTCCTGAGCCCCCCCCCCCAACACACACATCTAATACACCCTCCAAAAAAGACAGCTTGCTTCAAAAAGAAGACAGCCACTGACCCAGTAATAACCCAGGTGAGACCCTCACTTGTCAACTAACCTCAAATAAGACACAGTGGGGAAGAATGCACAAAAGCTGCTTCCCAGCAGGCAGGCAGGATTAGTAAACAAAGAAACAGGGCAGCTGAATAGCAGTGACATCTAAGCTGGTATTTTTCACTTCCTTAAGGATACTCCCCCCTGCTCATAAATAAATGTGGTGCATGCAGGCCAGCTGGGGAAGGAAGGGGCCTAGAGGAACACTAACTCTTGGAGCTCTGAGGACCTCCAACGTGATGATGGCCAACATCCTTTTCTCTCCGACAGGGAGCTGACCCCAAGATGGGGGGCAGGTGAATGGGAGTCACCCTCAGGACTCTGACAATGAGTCAGACCAGCACTGGGACTAGAACCCAAGTCTGCCGACTTCTAGTCTGATGTCTTTCCTTTCATAGTTCATCTGAAACTCGTACCCAGTGCCTACAGTGTACCACACCACAGTGCTAGGAAATGAATCTTCAACCAGTGCAAACCTTTTATTAACTGATCATTTTCCTGCATTCCACATTTTTAAAAGCAGGCCGCAAAGAAAGGCTAGCTTATGTTTAAGAATTTATGGTCTTGTCTTTTTTTTTTTCCTAGTTGTTTTGCTACAGTTGGGGAACATCTCGAGGACAATCCACATTCCTTCCAGTCTCATTTACTTCTACATCCCTGACCCAGAAGAGACTTCATGCTCCAAATCCCAGTTCTGGGATTTAGCCAGATTTTCAGCCATCAAACTAAGACTCTGTCTTGATCATCACACTGTACTTTGCAAAAACTAAAAAAAAGTACACTGTAAAAATACAATGTATTCTGCATAGCTATCAGTTAGTCAGAAAATTTTGTTGAATTAGGACTTTCTTTTCCCCATGCAGTGAATTGGGGTTTTGGTCTACTAACGCCAAAAGGGGTAGAAAGCTCTGGGTCTATTCATCCAACACTCTTGGCATTGGCCACAATTCAGTCCAGAAACAATGAGGCAACACTTGCTCCTCTGACAATACTTCAAAACACATATTCTCCCAAGAAGTCACAGAGCAACTTCTGTGTCCCCCTTCCAACAAGATGCACATGAACATACTCTCCCCAGTTCAAAATTCATTCATACCTAGGCCTTGAGTTGTCTGTAAAGATAACAAAGGAGGCAAACAGGCAAGTCCTGAATTAGCCCCCACAGCCCACAAAGATATCAACCAGTTAACAAGGCCAACTTATTGTTGCAGAGTATTTTTTCTGTAATTTTTGGAGAGGGCTGGTGGGGGGAGTTGGTTTTGTTTGTTGTGGGTTTTTTTTTTTTTTTTGAGACAGAGCCTCATTTTGTCATCCTTGGTAGAGTGCCATGGCGTCATAGATCACAGCACCCACAGACTCATGGGCTCAAGTGATCCTCTTGCCTCAGCTTCCCAAATAACTGAGACTACAGGCACCCACCACAACCCACAATGCCTGGCTTTTTTTTTTTTTTGAGGCAGGAGCCTCAAGCTGTCCCCCTGGGTAGAGTGCCATGGCATCTCATGCTTACTGCAACCTCCATCTCCTGGGCTCAAGCAAGTCTCCTGCCTCAGCCTCCCAAGTAGCTGGGACCACAGGCGCCCGCCACAACGCCCGGCTACTTTTTGGTTGCAGCCATCATTGTTGTTTGGCGGGCGTGGGCTGGATTAGAACCCACCACCTTGGGTGTACATGGCTGGCCCCTTAGCCACTTGAGCCACAGGCGCCGAGCCCCTATGTTTTTTTTTTTTTTTTTAAGAGATGGAGTCCTGCTCTTGCTCAGGCTGGTCTCAAACTCCTGAACTCAAGCAATCCATCCACCTCAGCCTCCCAGAGTGCTAGGATTACAGGCGTGAGCCACTGTGCTCGCCTTGCACCCAGCCTCAGTATTTTTTTTAAGACAAGCTCTCCCCTCTGTTGCCCAGCTAGAGTGGAGTGGAATTAACCTAGCTCACTGTAACCTCAAACTCCTGCATTCAAGCCATTCTCTCCACCTCAGACTCCTGAGTAGCAAGTAGCTGAGACTACATGCATGCAGCACCACACCCAGCTAGTGTTTTTTTTTTTTTTTTTTTTTTGGTAGATACAGGGTTTCATTATGTTTTCAAGGCTGGTCTCAAGTGATCCTCAAGGCCTAGCCTCCCAAAGTGCTGGGATTACAGGTGTGAGTAATTACTATGCCTGGCATCCTTCCTTAAGTCTTTATAGGCTGAGCCAAACAAGTTAAGAGGAAGACAGAGGGCAAGACAGAAGCATCTCCAACTTGTACTCACTCTAAGAGGTTGATCTAGTGTCCCTAGGGGACAACACTGGCCAGCCACCACGTTATCTCCAGGCTCTTCAACACAACCAGACTTTACCAAATGCACTCAGGTGCTACAGGCTTCAAAAAGACCCTTGGGAGAGGGTAAGGGATAGGGACAGAAAACAAGCCACAATCATTGCCTTCAAAATTCTCACAGCCACTGGCAGTGGAGACATCTGCAAGCACTGACTGTCTATCCCTGGATGCCATCAGCCTGTCACAATACCTCTAGTTGGATGGCTACGAACACACTAGGAAGACACTCCCTCTTCAACCTCAAAACACAGTGACAGGTCTTCCTTAACTGGTCTTTGATGTAATAGGGGCTTACAGAATCATGAAAGGACTGCCTACAGGAAACAGGACTTGTGGACAAAATCATAGGATGTTCCCATACCAGAGGTCTTGGGAGCTGGAAAAAGGTCAATTTAGTACAACTGTCAGGGATGAATAAAGGAGGAAAGGGCATTGGACTAAAAATCCAGAGCCTGTTTCCTTCAGCAGCTCATCTTGGGTCCTTGGGCAAGGCATGGGTTCCCTCTGCAGTTTTATAGTGGGGGGGAGGGAAGATTAGATTAGTGGTGTTTATTATGGGTAAAGCCCATATATTTCTCCAGATTTTACTCTATCTAGGACTCTGATATATTAAAAAAGGGAAGATGCTTGTGCTGAATCCAGGTGGTGTTAATAATTCATAATCAATATGCTCATGTTGTATTTCTATAACAAACGAGGGACTGGATAGGTGCTATCTCTGAACATCTGAAGTCGGGAATGGAAATAACCCCATAATGCACCACTCTCCCTTGGTGCATCTGAGGGCAACTCTCATGGTCATTTAAGTGATCTGAACTCTCAGTTCTAGGAAGTGTAGTTGTTTTAGAAAGTAACGGCAAGTCCCCAAGCCCCCCTCCTAAATATATGGCTCTCCTCTCCACCCCAATCAGCTGCCCAGTGTAGAAAGGGAGAGGGAGGCTGCCAGTAAAACTAAAGATGTTGAGCGGCGCCTGTGGATCAAGGAGTAGGGTGCCGGCCCCATATACTGGAGGCGGTGGGTTCAAACTCAGCCCGGGGCCAAAAACTGCAAAAAACAAAACAAAACAAAACAAAAACCTAAAGATGGACGGCACCTGTGGCTCAAAGGAGTAAGGTGCTGGCCCTATATGCTGGAGGTGGCGGGTTCAAACCCAGCCCCGGCCAAAAACTGCAAAAAAAAAAAAAAAACAACCTAAAGATGTTCACATGCCCAAGACCAGTCCAGTAGGGCCTCTAGAGAGTGGCCAGTCTCAGGCCAATTAAACTTTCCTGCCCCACCTCCGAATCCACTGGCAATATGAAGATCACAGAAC